>PVIH01007347.1:11695-101479 GCA_004025045.1 Sigmodon hispidus
TTTTTTTTTTTTTTTTTTTTTTTTTTTTTTTTTTTTTTTTTTTTTTTTTTTTTTTTTTTTTTTTTTTTTTTTTTTTTTTTTTTTTTTTTTTTTTTTTTTTTTTTTTTTTTTTTTTTTTTTTTTTTTTTTTTTTTTTTTTTTTTTTTTTTTTTTTTTTTTTTTTTTTTTTTTTTTTTTTTTTTTTTTTTTTTTTTTAATTGACTGTGTCCTTTGCCTTACAGAAATTTCTCACTTTCAGGCAATTCCACTTATTAATCTTTGTTCTTAGTGTCTTTGCTACTGGTGTTATTTTTAAGAAGTGGTTGCCCATGCTAAATGCATTCAAGGCTATTTCTTACTTTTTTTCTCTGAGGTTCATTATAACTGGGATTATGTGGAGGTCTTTGACCCACTTGGATTTGAGTTTTATGCAGGGTGATAGATATGGATTTGTTTGTATTTTCTACATACCACCATCCAGTTGTGCCAGCACCATTTGTTGAAGATGCTATTTTTTTTTCATTGTATATTATTGGCCTCTTTGTCGAAATTCAGGTGTTCGTAGGTGTGTAGATTAATGTCTTCAATTGGGTGTCTTCGATTGAATTCCATTGATTCACAAGTCTATTTTTATGCCAGTACAAAGCTGTTTTTATTACTGTATTCAAGCTCATGGTACAGATTGAAGTCAGAGATGGTGATGTCTCCAGATTGAACACGATTCCCCCCCCCCACAATTCTTGGTTGTTTTTTCATATGAAGTTGTGTATTGTTCTTTTAAGGTCTGTGAAGAATTGTGTTGGGATTCTGATGGGGATTGCTTGAATCTATAGATTGCTTTTGGTAAGATTGTATTTTTGCTATGTTGATTCTATCTATCCAAAAGCATGAGAGATCTTTCCATTTTCTGATTTTTTTAAAAAATTTCTTTCTTCAGTGATTTAAAATTCTTTTCATACAGGTCTTACACTTCTTTGATTAGGGTTATCCCAAGATATTTTATGTCAATTGCAGCTATTATAAAGAGTGATGTTTCCCTGGTTTCTTTTTCAGCTCTTTTTTCATTTGGGTATAGGAGGGTCATTCACTGTTTTTAAATTAATCTTGTATCCTGCTATATTGCTGAAGGTGTTTGTCAGCTGTAGGAGTTCCCTGATAGAATTTTGGGAGTGATTTATGTATACTATCATATTATCTGAAAACAGTGATAGTTTGACTGTCTCCTTTCTAATTTGTATGCCCTTGATCTCCTTTTATTGTTTTATTGCTCTAGTCAAAACTTTAAGAACTATATTGAATAGATATGGAGAGAATGGGAAGCCTTGTCTTGTTTCTGATTTTAGTGAGATTACTTTGAGTTTTTCTCCATTTGGTTTGATGTTGGCAGTTGGTTTGCTGCATATCCCCTTAGTATGCTTAGGAATTTTCCCTGTATTCCTGATCTTTCCAGGACTTTTATCAGGAATATGTGTTGGATTTTGTCAAAGGCATTTTCACTATCTAATGAGATGATGTGTTTTTTTTTCTTTCAGGTTGTTTTTATGATAAATGACATTGACAGTTTTTTGTATGTTAAACCATCCCTGCATCTCTGGGATGAAGCCTACTTGATCATGATGGTTGGTTTTTCTTTTGATATGTTCTTGAATTTGGTTTGCCAGTATTTTATTGAGTATTTTTTGCACCAGTGTTCATGAAGGTGATTGGTCTGTAATTTGCTTTGTTGCATCTTTGAGTGGCTTGGGCATCAGGGTAACTGTAGCTTCATAAAAAGAATTTGACAATTTTCCTTCTGTTTCTATTGTGTCGAACAATTTGAGGATTATTGGTATTATTTCTTTTAAATTTTGGTAGAATTCTGAACCAAAGCCGTCTGGCCATGGACTTTTTTTCTTCTTGGGAGACTTACTTTTAATAAGTTTCTATTTCTTAGGAGTCATAGGTCTATTTAGGTCATTTATGTGGTCTTAATTTTGTTTTGGTAAGTAGTACAATGTCCAGAAAGCTGTCCATTTCTTTTAGATTTTCCAATTTTGTGAATTTTCGAAGCATGACTTGATGATTCTCTGGATCTCTTAGGTGTCTGTTGTAATGTCCCCTTTTCATTTCTGATTTTGTTAGTTTGGATACTCTCTTTCTGACTTTTAGTTAGTTTGGATAAGGGTTTATCTATCTTGTTGACTTTCTCAAAGAATAAACTCTTTGTTTCATCAATTCCTTCTATTCTCTTTGTTTCAGTTTTATTGATGTCAGCCTTGAGTTTGATTTTTTCCTGCCATCTACTTCTGGTTGGGTTTGCTTCTATTTGTTCTAGAACTTTCAGCTGTGTTGTTAAGTCTCTTGTGTGAGATTTTTCCAAGTTTTTTTTATGTAGATACCTAGTACTATGAATTTTCCTCTTAACACTGCTTTCATTGTGTCTCATAAGTTTGAGTATGTTGTGGATTCATTTTTATTAAATTCAAAGGAGTCTTTAATTTCTTTCTTTACTTTTTTTTGACCCAGAGGTTGTTCAGTTGAAAGATGTTCAGTTTCCATGAGTTTGTAGGCTTTCTGTGGTTTATATTGGTGTTGAACTCTAACTTTAGTCCATGGTGATCTCTTCTACTTGGCCTCTCCAGAGGCTGTGTCTCAGGAAGCAGCTGAGGGTTGGTGGAGGGGAGTGATTTTGGGAAATGAATTGAAGCTTATGGGGTACAAGGTCCAATTGGGGGTGTAGATAGTCAGACTTGAACAAGGATCTTGCTTGCTTGCCTACAGCTGGAGCTGAGACGGGTTAGGGGCACACATTTTGTGCCCTGTTGTCCAGACTTGGGGGCTGTCCTAGCTGGCCCATAGTAGGTCTCTTTATACCAGCATTGCCACAATGTACAGGCTGTGTGTTAAGCTAGCAGATTGTTGCAAGTAAGATATCACTAGGCGGCAGGAGTATTTCAGTTCTCTTATGGTTTCAGAGATATGATTCTATATGGGGCCCATATTTTTGGAGTTAAATATGTTTGTGATTCAGCAGTGGGTGCATTCTGCCCTGGGTATCTCTCCACAGCACAGTGGATCCTGCAGAGTTATGTTTATTTTGCCATGGTGGGTCACCTTACCATCTGTATGCCTGTCAAAGAAGCCTCTTAGATGGTGGCTTTTCTGCTAGAAAGGTGGGACAATTTCCTCTTCTTTTTCATTGCCTCCTCATGCTGCACATCTGGAAGCCCACTCAGGTTTGGCCCTTTGCCAAGACACATTAATTGTAGGCAGCTCTGCTTGTTTTTTCCTTTCAAATTAGTTCCTTTTCTTGTTGTTGTAATAAAATCCTATGATAAGACAATGTAAAGCATCAGATTTTCATTTTGCTTACAATTCAAGGGTATGGTTCATGGTGGCGGGGAAGTCATGGTAGTGGATGGTGCAGGTGTCTGGTCACAGTGAATCCAGTCATTAAGGAGGCAGGAATGCTGAATACTGACTCTCATTTTTTCACCTTTCAGATTATCAGTTTTCTCAACTTAGTTTATCTAATCCAAATAATCCCCAGTTATGCCTGGAGGCTTGTATCATACATGATCTAGACCCTGTCAAATTCACAACCAGTGTCTACCATCACATACCTACCTTCTGTCAACCTGACCCCTAGGGTTGCTTTTAATCCATATCTCCCCCATAGACTTACTGCCATTCACTGTGCAAGATGTATTCAGTCTAACTTAAAAAGTCCCCATAGTCTTTAGCAGTTCCAACATTATTTAAAAGTTTAAGTACAGGGGCTAGAAAGATGGCTTAGAGATTAAGACCACTTATTGTTCTTATAGTAGTAGATCTGATTTTGCTTCCCTGCCCCCACATAAGATGGCTGTCATCCTTCTGTGAATCCAGTTCAAGGGAATTTGATGTTTTTTTTTCTGACCTCTGCACCTCTGTGGTATTGCACTGATGTGTACTCATATATGTACACACACAGACACACACACAAACACCTTAAAATAATATATACCTTTAAAAAATAGAGTTTCTTCAGAGGCTTGGGCAATGCCCTAACTGTGAGCCCCTGAAAAATTAAAAAACAAAGTTCCACTTTGTATGCACAGAGTAAACATTCCCATTCCAGAAGAAATGGATACAGCACACTCATTAGTTATGGTTCTCACCCTTCCTAAAGCCACAGCCTCTAACACAGTTCCCTGTGGTATAGTGACCCCAACCATAAATTTATTTTCACTGATACTTTATAACTGTAATTTTGCAACTGTTATAAATCATAATATAAATATCTGTTTTTTTGATGGTCTTAGGTGACCTCTGTGACAGGGTCATTTGATGCCCAGGTTGAGAACCACTGCATTGGACCCAAGCAAGATCACTAGAGGACACCAAACCCTGAAGTTCCTCGTAGGCCTGAACCTGCAGGATTTGGCTCCGACCTTTGTTCTTCATTTGGAACTCCCGAACTTGGGTCAGGTTCCCCCTCAAATAGATTTGCTTTTCAAAGTCAGAGCTTTGGTGGGTGTCAGCTCGTCAGCAAGGCCCTCTTTCCTCTTTCTGACTGAGCAGGAGGCTTCTCTTTGATGAGGCCAGGGTCTGTGAGGTCTGCAACCCCTGCTCCTGAATCCTCCCTGCTAGCTACTTCAGTGGTGCTCTTCCCCTCACCAGCCTGCATCTTCTAAAAGCATCCTTCTACCTCCCCCACCCTGACTGCCTGGCAATTACTTCATAGCCTAAATGCGATCCTACCCTCAAATATCCTCTGACAAATGAAAACCAAAAGCAAAAGCTCAAAGAAATAAAACAAAATAAACAAAAAAGTCTGGAAAGATGGCTCTGTCCTCTGACCTTTCAGATTATTTTTTTAAATATATGTCACTGTACTTATTCTTGTATTCAGCCTTAATCAAATTCTCAGGATACAAGTAGAATACAGCCATGGTTTGCTTTTGTTTTTTGTTTTGTTTCTTGTTTTGCCAGACTTCCACACCAATGTCTCCTAGGCCAGTTTCTTACAGTCTCTGTTCCCCTCTGAGATCTCATGAGACAACAAAAATCTGCTGTTTATGTTTTTCTCAGTGTTCTTTTCTTCCAGGTTCCCATCAACATGCTCTTTTAAGCTCTACATACCACATTCTTGTGTACTCCAATGTTTGTACAGCTCCCTTGAGTTTTTACAGGAATTTTAGAATAAAATGCTTAGGCGGCAAAGCCTAGGTTTCAACAATTCCATCAGGCACGCTGTGGAGTCTTTACGGTCTTGGATGTGGCAGTATTACCCTAGTACTAAAGTTTAAAAAGAAAACTACAAACCAATGTCCTGACTCTTATAAGATATATAGGAATGTAACACACATTAAAAGGATTCTTTACCACAACCAGGTTAATTTCAATCCAAGGATTCAACATATGCTAATCATTTGATGTAATATACACATGAACAGAATCAAAGTACAAAATCACATATTAATATCATCAGATGTAGTGGGGATGTAGCACAAATCTTAATTGGTCTTAAAAACCTGAAGCCAAATATTGAGGTAAATGCTGAAAGATTAGAGAGACAAAGGAGCAGCCACAGCCACCTCTCACCTCACCACTTCCTCAGACTGAGGTGAAGAAGACTGAGCTCCTGTCTCCCCCACCTGATATCCCTGCCTCTGCCCAGCCAGATCACTTCCTGTCCCAACCTCCCTTGTTCTGGGATCAAAGGGGTGTGACCCTCTCAAGTACTGGGAGCAAAGGTCCACTGCCTGACCTCTATGTCTGACTAGTGGCTGACTTTGCCCTGTGATCTTCAGGCAAGCTTTATTTGTTAGAGCACAAACAAAATATCACCACAGGGGAAGCCATTGATAAAATTCAATATCACTTCATGATAAAGTCCTTGTAGAGTTAGAGATAGAGGATTGTTTTTCCTATTTGTGTTTATTTCTCTTCTCTCATTGCTTTGGCTAAAATTTCAAGTACCATATTGAATATGGTGATAACAGTGGGCACACGTGTTATTTTTGTTCTTGATTTAGAAGAAATGCTTCCTGTTCTTTACTCACTCAGTATAGGCTTGTTGATTATAGCTTTTATTATGGTAAGACACATTTGTTTTTTCTTCTTTTTCTGTCATTGGTTTGTATGAGGGTTTGTTAACCTTGACAATCATTTCAAAGGACCAACTCTTTGTTTCACTGGTGTTTATTTTGTTCTGATTTTTATTATTTCTTTATGTTTGCTGGTTTTTTTTTTAGTTTGTTGTTTTTCTTAGATGTAAGGATTTATCATTAGGTTATATATTTCAGATACTTTTAATAAGGGGTACTCATAGCTATAAAATTTCTGTGAAAGCCAACAGATTTGTATGTGACTCTAGGTATTTCAAAATTTATTTCCTGACTTCACTGCTGATTCAGAAATGCATTCTTAATCTCCAACTCTTTGTACATTTTTTTATAGCTTCATTACTGATGATTCCTATTTTAATTCCACTGTGTTATGATAAGATACAAGAAATTATTTTAACATTTATGTTTGTTTAGATGTCTTTTATGACCTAAGATGGTTTATTTGGGTAAAAGTTTTATAAACTTTATTTATTTATTTATTTGCCTTGGTGTTTGCCTGGAATTGGAACTACAGACAGTTGTTAGCTGCCATGTGGGTGCTGGGAATCGAACCCGGGTCCTCTGGAAGAGCAGAGGGTGCTCTTAACCACTGAGCCATCTCTCCAGCCCCGTAAAAGTTTTATAAACCAATGAAAAGAACAGTAATTCTGCCACTGTTGGGTGTGATTCTTGCTTTGGATTCCGTTTTCTTCAAATATCATTTTTGGGTTTTTTTAATACTTGAAAAACAAAACAAAAAAATAACTAGCTTACAAAATAGTAGGCTTCCATAGAAGTTTGTATATACATTTCATTTTGGTTGATTCTTCCTCTGGTGCTTTCCTCTCATTTCCCTGTCGGCCTTCTGATGGCTCCAATGCTGCTCTTCCTTTCACCCTAGTTCTTCCCATCTGACTGTCTCCTGTCTTCTTCACACCCCTCCCCTAAAGCACGTCTTTCCCTACTTACATGGACTTCTCTCCATTTTCCTAACCATTACTCACATTGCTCCCACATGGATACATCTATCTAACAATTAAAGGCTAGGATCTACATATGAGATAGAATATATGGTTTGTGTCTTTCTGAACCCAAGTTTCCATACTTAAAATACTATTGTACAATTTCATCCATTTTCCTCAAACTTTCATAATTTACTTTTCTTTATGGGTGACCAAAATTCCATTGTATATAGAATGTATATTGTATATATACCACATTTTCATTATCTGGTCATCTGTTGTTGAGCCTCTAGGCTGATTCCATTTCTTTGCTGCTGTAAAAAGAGCAGCAACAAACATGGATATATGAGTGTCTTTAGCAGGATATAAAGTCCTTGGCAGTAACCAGTTGCTCCCTAATTGGGCTTAAGACCTATTCAATAAGAGGAAAAATCATGCCTGGTGCTGGAAACCTACACGACTACCCAAGTCATAGATGTTGGAGAAGAACCTAAATTCCTACTTTATTAAACTGGCATCTAAAATCTAAATATTTGTCCTTATATTCACAGAAGAGCATAACCAATCAGAATGTGGAGCTGTGGAGCCCAGCCCCAGTGAGGTTTCTACAGTACAGCTCCCTAGCCTAAAGCTTCAGGGGTCACTGGGGAGGAGCAGATAGAAAGATTGTCAGAGCCAAGGTATCAGAAGTTTGCCTTGCAGTTGTTATCTTCTAGTAATGTCAGAAGCTAGGACTGCAGAGTCTCACCAGTGTGACTCCCTAAACATAACTGAACAAGGGCATCAGCAGTAGAGGGGAAAAGACCACAAGGCCTCAGTCCAACACAGAGAACTGCAGGCACTAAGGACCGCTGAGAGAGGAAAGATAGTCCTCCTCAGGTCAGAACACACCAGTTGGTTATCCAGTACCATACTACCAGGCCTGAAAACATACATACAGGTAACATGATACAGACCGAACAGGTTATATTTACAAATACATATGTATGTATTATGAATGTGTGTATATCCATATATGCATGTAACAACAATTAATGGGGAAAAAAGGTCATGAATTGGAAAGAGATAAAAAGGAGTCTATGTTATGGTTAGGAAGAAGAAAAGGAAAGGAGTAAATGATGTAATTATTTTAAAGTATCAAAAGAAAAAAATTTTTTTTTTAGAAATACATTGGTTGCTTGTGTCTCTTTTTTTTCTACAACTGTGTAGTTAGATCATTGACCTATTTCTTGGTAGGAGATTTTTATATTTCTTTGTATATTCTTAATGTTAACCTCTTGTCTGCAGTATAGTTGATAAAGATCTCATTCTTTTCTGTAGGCTTTCTGTTCATTTAATATTTATCTTACTATCCAGAAACTTTAATTTCACATAATTCCATTCATCAAAAAAAATTGGAGGGTATTTCCTGTGCTATTGGAGTTCTATTCAGAAATTTGTTGCCTATAACTGTGTCCTGAAGTGGTTTTTTTCTATGTTTTCTTTTAGCAGTTTTAATGTTTCTGGTTTTAAATAATGTTTTTTCATCCAGTTTGAGTTGATTTTTGTGCAGAATAAGAGATGTAGATCTAATTTTACTCTCCAAGGGAATATACTATTTTATAAATATCATTTATTGAATGGCTTTTTTCAAGTATAAGTTTTCTATACTTTTACCAAAAGTTAAATTACCGTAGCTGTATGGGCTTATTTCTAGCTCTTTTGTCAGTTTCCATTGTTGTACATGTCTGATTTTGTGGCAGTACATGCTGTCTTATGTATATTTATCATAATGTATCATTATGGCTCTGTGGTATAACCTGGTGTTTGGGAATGTATATATTTGTATATATTGGACTATATTTGCTGTTTAGAATTGTTTTGGCTATCATGGTCTTTTACATTTTCATGTTAAGTTTAAGATGCTTTGAGTTTTGTGAGGAATATCATTGCAATTTTGATGGGAGTTGCACTGAGTCTGTAGATTGCTTTTGGTAACATAGACATTTTCACAATATTAATTCTGCCAGTTGAGAAACATGGAAGGTATATGGTCTTTTTCAGTTCATTTGTTCATTTTATTAGTTTTTCTTATTAAGCCTTTCTTCTTTTTGGTTAGGTTTATTTCTAGATTTCTTTTAAGTTTGAGGTTATTATGAATAAAACTATCCTGGTTTCTTTATCAGAAAGTTAATTATTAGTATGTGGCTTTATATTTTCATATTTCACTGAAAGTATCCATCAGATCCAGTGGGGTTTTTTGTTGTTGTTTCTGCCTAAGACTTTGGGAACTATCGTGAATCTGAATGGGGAGAGAAACCACCCGTCTCATGCCAAATTTTAGTGGAAATGATCTTCATTTTTTCTCCTTTAGCCTAATGGCCATCGACGTATATGTAGACTTTATTGTGTTGTGTTCTATCTATTTCTAGTTCTTTCAGAACTTTTATTATAATGTCATGTTGTTCTTTGTCAAATACCTTTCTGCACCCATTGAGATGATCATATAATTTCTGTTTTTAAGTCTGTTAATGTGGTATATTACACTTATTGATTTACTTATGTTGAACTAATCTTGCATCCCTGGGATTAAGATGAAATCAGCTTGATATTGATGTTTGAATTTAGTTTGTATTTGGCATCTGTGGTCATTAGGGAGATTTGTTTGTTATTTTCTTTTGGGGATGCCTTTGTCAAGTTTTATTAACAGAATGATACTGGATTCATTGAAAGAGTTTGGTTGCATTCTTGACAGTGTTCATTTTTATTTTGTAAACAATTGAGAAGAGTTGGTTTTGGATCTTTGAAAGTTTGGTAAAATTTGATAGTAAACGTATCATCTGGTTCTTTGTAGAGAGACATTTAATTACTACCTCAATCTATTGCTTCATATGGGTATGTTCAGGCTGTTCAAGTTTTCTACCTTTAGTTTTGATAGGATATTTAGAAATTTAGGCATTTCTTTTAGATTTTATGGCTTGTTTAAATATAATTTTCAGAGAATTCTCCCAATATCACATGATTTGGTTGGAGTCTGTCATAACAGCTCTCGTTTTGTGTGTTTCTTATTTATTCATTTGGATCCTGTCTTTCCTTTGGTTGGTTTGTCTAAAGGTCTATCTTGTTCAGCTAACTTTTTGTCTGGTGAGTTCTATGTATTGTTCTCTTAGCCTTTATTCCATCAGTCTCTCTCCTGAGCTTTTCTCCTTCCTGTCTACTGTAATTACCTTTGGCCTTGTGCTTTTCTAGGCCTCTTAGGTGTACTATAAAATTATTCAATTTAGATCTTTCTGAGATTTTTTCAAATTCAATTTAATTTTATATTTTGTGTATGAGTTTTTTGTCTATGTGTATGGTGTGTATTACTTGGATGCTTCATGCCAGCAGAGAATAGAAGATGGTGTTGGATACCCTGGAAGTGGAGTTATTGATAATTGTGAACCACTATGAGGGTCCTGGGAGTTGAACTCGGGTCCTCTGGAAGAACAGCCAGCTCTCCTAACCCTGAATCTTGTCCATCTCTCCTCATGCCTCCGCCAGGTTTTTAATATGAACATTGTTGCCATAGATTGCTCTCAAAGCTTTTCTATGTGAACACTGTCGCCATAGACTCCACTCAAAGCACTGCCTTGATTCTGTCCCATTCATGCTAATGGTTGTGCTCTTACTTTGATTAGGACTGTAGATTTAAAATTTACTTTCTCAATTTCTCCAGTCACTCATTACTTGTTAAAGTTTTATTTTTCACTTGTCAAATTTTATGGATTTTCTGAGGCTAGTCTTGCTATTGATTTCTAGCTTTATTCTATTGTAGTTTGATAGACTATAGGAAATTATTTCTACTTATTTTTACTTATTAAGGCTTGCTTGGTGACTTGTAATATGGTCAATGTTAGAATAGGTTCCCACTGCTAAGAAGAATGTGTCTTCCTTTTCTGTGTGGTAGAATATTCTATAGAGACCTGTTTAGTCTTGTTGGTCCACGATATACTCTAGTTCTGAGGTTTCTTTCCTGACTTTTTATTTGTAAGATCTACCCAGATGTGAGAGTGGGATGTTAAGGTATCTCACTGCTATTGTGTCAGAACCTATGTGGTCTTTTCTTTAAAAAAAATAAAAATAAAAATAGGTTATTTGGGGCTGGAGAGATGGCTCAGAGGTTAAGAGCACTGCCTTCCAGTGCTGTTCTTCCAGAGGACCTGAGTTCAATTCCCAGCAAAACCACATGGTGGCTCACAACCATCTATGATGAGGTCTGGTGCTCTCTTCTGCAAAACTGTATGCATAATAAATAAATAAATCTTTAAAAAAAAAATAGGTTATTTTTCATACAACACAGTCTGATTACAATTTCCCCTCCTTCTACTCCTCCCAATTCCTCCCTACTTCCCCCCAGATCTACTCCCTTTCTCTCTCTCATTAAAAAAGGACAGACTTCTAAGATATAACAACCAAACATGACAAAATAAAATATAAGATGAAGCAAAAATTTTCATATTGACATTTCATATGGCAGTCTGACAGAAGGAGGAGTCCCAAGAGCAGACACAGAGACCCATTTGTTTTCATAGTCAAGAATCCCCTTAAAAATGCTGAGCTAATATCTATAATATCTATTAAGAGGATGTGGTGCAGTCCCATGCATACCCTGTGCTGGCTGCTTCACTCTCTGTGAACTCATATGTACCTTGCTTAGTTGCTTAGTTGATTCAGAGAGCCTTGAACTTCTGATGCTCTCCATCTGCTCTGACTTTTATAATCTTTCTGCTTCCTCTTCTGCATAATTCCCTGAGCTCTGAGCCTGTGAAGTTCTTTATGCCTTGTCATGTTTATCTTTTTTTCTGTTTTTAATAAAACTGGCAGTCCCAAGATTTGGTGCATTCATTTCAATAGTTATGTCCTCTGGTTGAATATTTTCTTTTATCAATATTTAGGCCTTCATGTCATTTCTGGTTAGTTTTGTTTTAAAATCTACTTTGTTTGGTAGATAACTGCTAGGCCATCTTGTTAGCGCGGTAGATTACTTTCTAACCTTTGCCTCACAGAGTCTGGTTGTGCTTTTCATCTATGTGTGTTTCATGCAGGCAGCAGATGGTTGAGTTTTGTTTTGTCATTTTTTTTAACCCACTCCAATAGTGTGTGTATTTAAAAAACAAAAGAAAGCAAAAATATGTATATATTGGGGGAAGGTTATGTTTAGACAAGTACATGTGGAGGCCTGAAATTGACTTTGGATGTCCACCTTGTATATTGAGAAAGGGTCTTGCTGAATATGAAGTTTAAATATGATGTAGGCAGCTTGCTTCAGGTCTTTTATCCCTGCCTCTCGAGGCCAGGCCTGTCTAGTATTTAATAGATTATGGAGTCTGAACTCTGGTTTTATTCTCAGTCCTCATGTTTGTATGGCATACAGCACTCACCTTCCCTGCTGAGACATCTCTTTAAGTTGCTGAATTGTTGCAGATTACAATTGAAGGGTTTGCTGTTTCTGATTTTGTTGTTTATTGTTCTGGTTGGCTGCTGATTGTTAGCTCTGTTCTTCTACTCAATGTCTGCTGGTCTGCTTTGTTGGACATCAATGGCTCCTTCTCCTTTCTCCTCTGTTAACCTGCTGTTGTCATTGTCCTGTGTTGTTGCATGTGAAACTTTCTTCCTATGTGCATTTTAAGATTCCTCTTGTTTCTTTACAGTGCTGGTTTAGTTGTCATGGACTGCCTTGCCTTTGCCTTGAAGCATCTATCCACATACTGAACTTGTTAGTTTAGCTGGTTATAGCAATCTTGGTTGACAACTGTATAGTTTTAAGACTTGGAATATATCATGCCTCCTGCCCCAGTATTCCTTTTTTCTTTCATTCTTTCCTTCTTTCTTTTCTTTTCTTTTTTTCTTTTTTTTTTTTTTAAAGCTTTTAGGGTTGCTGATGACAGATCTGATTTAAATTAGTTGCCTTTCCCCCCTTATAGCTTTTAGTATTTTGTTTTTGTTGTTTAGTATTTTAGATACCTTGATATGTTTTAGAGAAATTATTAGTTGGTAATATCTATTTAGAGTTTCAAATGCTTTTCATATTTGTGTATCCATTTTTGTTTCTTCTAGCTTTGGGAAATTCTCAGCTGTAATTTCAGTGAGAAGCATAATTAATAAGTTATTAGATTTTTATATCAACTACTGTAGGATGTATGTATGCGTTTGTGTGTGTGTGTCTGTGTGTGTGTGTGTCTGTGTGTGTTTATAAAACCAGATAGGTATAACCAAATCAATTTTAATAATCAAAGTAAAATTTACTTTCCAGCAAGGAGTTTTAATATATTGTTATGTAGACCAAGGTAAAAATGCTCAACCTATGACCTCTGACTTTGCAGTCTAGCAATGAGATAATTTGTTGGTAGTTATAACAATTCCTGTGTGCCCTGCTCATCAGCACTCTAGGGTGGAATGCAAGATTTCCACTAGCAGTATTTTGCTCTGTTTTTATTTACACAATTCTAGAGCTCAGCTTTCACTGTTTCACATTTTGGTCTTTTTGATTTCTGTGATGCCTACTAGAGGGGTCAAGAAAAATACCACAGAGCTGCATGTACTCTACCTACTTCCCTCAGTATTACAAAAAGTGAGCTCCCATTTCATGGTGCTCAGCAGAACATCCCTCTCCCGAGACCCTATAGCCAACAACTAGATGGTCCCAAATGAAAAGTGATCTCCCTTGCCTGTATGTCAAATAGCTCTCTGCAGTTTTGTTTTAGAAGCTCCTCCCCCCAGCCAAAGTAGTTCTGGAGGCTCACATTCTTTGAATCAAGGTATAATACTTTCTGGGGTTCCCAGAGACAGTGAAATGTAAGGTTCTTTGACTTGTAGAGTAGAAATTCAGATAAGACCTGTGCTGATTAGTTTTGTGTCAACTGAACACAAGCTAAAGTCATCAGAGAGAAGATAACCTCAATTGGGAAAACGCCTTCATAAGACCAAGCTGTAGGGAAGATTGTAGGACATTTTCTTAATTAATGATTGATGGGGGAAGACTCAGCCCATTACGGGTATGCCACCCTTGGGCTGGTAGTCCTGGATTCTATATGAAAGCAAGCTGAGCAATCCATGAGGAGCAAGCCAGTAAGCAGCATCCCTTTGTATCAGCTCCTGCCTCCAGCTTCCTTCTCTGTTTGAGTTCCTGTCCTGATATCATTGGTGATGTAATATGGATGTAAGTCAAATAAATCCTTTTCTCTGCTACTTGCTTTTGGTCATGGTGTTTCAACACAGCAATAGAAACCTTCACAAAGACAAGCCCTTTCTCATCACAGCTCTCTGACACTCAGTTATATGTTGGAAGAGAGCTCTTCCACAAGGCAGTGTGCTGTTCAGCTCCAAGTCCCTGTCTTTTACGCTATTCTTTGGCGTGGCACTGAGACCCATCCTAGTCCTGCTTCCTGAGTCTCTTTCTCTCCCATTGACTCTTGTAGGGGCTTCACTACCCTGTGCTCAGAAATTGGAAATTCTTTTTCTTGTCCTTTATTCTTCTAGTCAATGTTTCCTTTTTCAAGTCTTTCATAACAATTAAGCTTCTGTACCTTCTCACAATTGCCTGACCTGAAGAGTAGGACCAGGAGATCAATGGTGCTTCTTAGCTGCCATCTTGGAATCTCTCTAGTTAATTTCTTCCTAGCACAGAAGTGTGGTAGATAGAGCCCTACCACCCATAACTTGTTTGTCTGACTTTGTCTAGGACTCTGTCATTTGCACCCCTGGAGATGCTGATAGGCCAAGAAAAATTGGGGTGCACATATTATTGATCTTTAACAATTTTTGTTTGAAAAGGACCTAGTGGTACTTACTAATATTTGGTATGGCTTTGACCAGTATCACCAGGATTACTCACTGGTTTGTGTTCTTTTCCTCCCTTCATAGGGGCATGGACTTCAGAGGTATTATACCTTGCTGTATCCTCAGTGTCGAAAAAACGGTACTTGGTGCATTTTAATGTGGTGGTCAATGTTTTGATTTAGGGATCAACACATGTTAATTATTTTTCACACTCAGTCATTTGTACACGGAAGCTTTAGCATGCATACTAACGTGTGGTCTATAATATGGAGTAAATATGAACTCACTAGATTCCTATTGAGGCAGGAGCAGCATCTAGATACGTTACCATATTTACCTGCTCATCCGGTGCAAATTTATTTTGAGCAGCTCAGTGTAATGACAGTGTCCTTAATTGTGATTGGAGGAACAGCTGCTCACTTAATGGGCTTTTAATGGGATGTATGAAACTCATCCATTACCTTATTTCGTTGTAGTGTCACCATCTAGTTTTCTTGGCTGTCTTTGGGTAGTGCTGAACTAATTATGTAGTTTTGCAAGTTCTGAAATGCTTAAGCCTGTGACTTGAGAATTAGACTTTTTTGTGTGTTCATCATTCCCCTGAGAACTCAGGCTTGTTTCCTTCATCTTAATCCTAATACCTATAATCTTTAATCTTTCTCAGTGTCTTTTATGTTAAAAGAAGTTACAATCAAGGGGTGTGACACTAGGTTTTACTCCATGGTGCTTATAATAGTAGATACATTGTCTTTCGTGCAGCTTTGTACGTGGCAAGTCCATTTACCAGAGTCACACATGGGTTCCCCCAGATGTCGGAGTTTGTTTCTAAGACAACAGGTGGGACTTCTTTTCTGCTCACTTCTTAGCTAGTTTTTTGTTACTAGTACTTCTTGTTAAATGGACCACATATTTCCCTGTTTACTTTTACTGTAGAAAATTTTACCTTTAATTTTCAAAAAAGCATGTACCTGTTTGAATCACCTAGGCATTTGGGAAAGAGATTTTAGTGATTATTTGTTTGGGTAGTTTTGGAATATGGCAACACCATAAAAGTATGAATATTTTCATAGTATTTATCTGTAAGAATTGTGTTCATTATAGAAAATCTAATTTTATTTGCATAATACATTAAGAATAGCTTTTTGTTGTGATAACTGCTATCTAATTATTAAGGTCTTTTTTTTCAAATTTATAATCTTTGTTTTCTCTAAAAAAAACACACACACACACAAAAAGGTAGAGAAAGAATGGTGCTTTGAGGGTAACTCTTAGACAAATATTTGACTTCTGAGTTTGAGCATCTTTGTCTGTCAAAGTGAAGTACTGTATGATCATCTGGGGACTTCTCCCACTAATAGCCTCTGTTTTTCCCACTATGAAATGAAGAAGCAGAAACATGCTATTCACATTGAAATGGTGGGTTGATAATAAAACTCTAATGTCTGAGCTTCTAGTTAGTGTGTGGGTAGATACCCACACACCTGATGTCTACGCTTCTAGTTAGTGTGCGGGTAGATACCCACTCACCTGATGTCTGTGCTTCTAGTTAGTGTGCGGGTAGATACCCACTCACCTGATGTCTGTGTTTCTAGTTAGTGTGCAGGTAGATACCCACTCACCTGATGTCTGTGTTTCTAGTTAGTGTGCAGGTAGATATCCACACATAGCTCTCTTACCTGTCATTGAACCTTTGCTGAGTTTTTTTCTTTTATCACATTTTTTTTTAAATTATGCTACAGCTGTAAGTAACTTAAATTTTTTCAGGTATATTTCTGCATCCCAGAGACTTATCATTGTATTTCATTAGATTTTTGCATTTTATCAAAGTGAAGGAGGTCACATAGCAACAGTTCCCCCAGTAACTGTAGACAAATAAGGACACAAGAATGTATCTGAGACAGGGGGATGGCTCCTTCAGTGAAGTGCTTGCTCTGCGGGCCCAAATTTGAGCCCCAGAGCCACCTTTTAGAAAATATCTGAAGTAAATCAAAAGTAAACACATTTTAGTTTTCTTTATAGCTAAGTAGTATTCCATGGTGTATATGTGCCACTTTTTCATATCTCTCTATTTTTGAAGCATTTGGGTTGATTCCATTTCCTAGCTACTGTGCCTAGCCAGTATCTGTGGTATATGAGGTCAAATCTTGGGGGCATATACCATGGAATGGTATAGCTGAGCTATAGTACATTTATTTTTAGCTTTTAGGGATTCAACACATTGATTTCCAGAGGGGCCCCACCAGCTTGCATTTCTCACCAGCAGTGACTGAGGCTCCTTCCTTCATACCTCAGCAGCATTTGGTATCAGTTGATGATTCTGATGGGGGTGAAGTGAAATCACAAATTTGTTTGAATTTGCATTTTCCTAATTGCAAAGGATGATGAACCCTTTTTGAGGTATTTCTTAGTTATTTTTATTTTGCCTTTTGAGAACTCTGTCTAGATCCCTAGCTGATTTTTAAAATTGGATTGTATATTTCCTTAATTATATTTTTGAGTTTTTTGTATATTCTATCATTAATCCTTTGTTGTGTATAGCTAGCAAAGATTCTCTTCCATTCTGTGGTTTCTTCACTTGATAAAACAACTCTAATTGTATAGAAGGCTTTTTTGTTTTGGTTTGATTTTGTGGCCCCAGTTACTAATCATTGGTCTCAATTTCTTAGCAAATGGGTTCTTGTTCAGAAACTTATTTTCTACACCTATGTCTTATAAGTCATAGACTTTGTTTTCTTCTAGCAATTTTATTGCTTCAGGTTTGAAATTGAGTCTTTGTTTGATTCACTTGGATCTAATTTTTGTGCAGGGAGATAGATATGGGTCTAATTTCATTCTGTTTGCGCTTGGACACTCAATTTTCCTAACATCACTTGTTTAAGATGCTGTCTTTTACCCCTTGGTTTTTTTTTAATGTCAAATATATTCATATTTGGCTCATTTATTTTATTCCTCTGGTCTATGTGTCTACTTTTATGCAAGTACCATATTACTTGTATTACTATAGCTCTATAGTACATCTTGAAATCTAAAATATTAATCCCATCATTTTGGGTTTTTGTTTGTTTGTTTGTTTTTTACTCAGGATTGCTTTGGCTATCATGGGTGTTTTTTGGTTCCATGTTACATTCTCAATGAGTTTTCCTATTTTTGTATAGGACTCTATGGGTATTTTGATTGGGATAACATTAAATCTGTTAATTAATTTTGGTAGAATGGTCATTTTCACAATATTAATTTGACCAATGCATTAACATGGGATGTTTTTCCATCTTCTAGTATCTTTCTCAGTCTCTTCCTTCAGAGATTTGAAGTCTCATTGTAGTGGTCTTTCACCTCCTTGGTTATGTTTTCCCACAATATTTTATTGTCTCTGATGCTACTGTAAATGGAGGCATGCCTATGATTTTTATTCACAGTCTGTTTGTTGTTGGTGTATAAAGAGGTTACTGATTCTCACAAATTGGTTTTGAACCCTGCCATTGTGCTAAGGTTGGTTGGTCTATAAGTTTTCTGGTAGAACTTTTGAGATCTCATATTATATCATATAAAAATAGTAACAGTTGATTCCTTTTCTATGTGTATCCTTTTCATTTCCTTCTTTTGCCTTACTGCTCTGGGTAGGGTTTTCAGAACTGTGTTGAACAGGATACAGGAATAGTAGGCAGTCCTGTCTCATTCCTGGTTTTAATGGAATTGCTCTGAGCTCTTCTCTCGTTATGATACTGGATACTGTTGGCTGTGGTCTTGTCATATACAGCCTTTCTTAATGTTGATGGTGTTCAGTCTGGTCTTGTCCTCCCTACGACTTTCATTATGAAGTCATGTTGTATTTTGCCAAAGGCTTTTTATGCGTCTATTTTTTTATCTTTAAGTTTATTTATTATTATTTATTGTGTTTAATGGCTATGTATGTTGAATACATTTCTGAATAAACCAAACTTGACCATGATGGCTGATCTTTTTCATATGTGCTTGTATTTGGTTTGTTAGTATTTTATTAAGATTGTTTGTATCTGTCTTCATCAGGAATATCCATGTGTAGTTTTTATTTTGTTGTTGTTGTTGTTGTTGTTGTTGTTATTGTTGTGTCTGACCTGAGTTGAGTAGTAAAGAGATGCTGGCTTTGTAGGAGTGTTCTCTCTCTCTCTCTCTCTCTCTCTCTCTCTCTCTCTCATAGTTTAAGAAGGATGTTGTAGATCTTTAGATCTTCCTTGAAAGTCTCATTGATTTCTGCTTTGACTCCATTGTTGGAATGCACTTTTGGTCCCCCCCCCTCATTTCAGTTTTCTTTGTTGGTGGTCTGTTTAAGTTGTTGATCTCTGGTTTAACTTGGTGGTTTAGATGAATCAAGAAATTTAACCATTCCTTTTAGATTTTCCAATGTAATGGAGTACAGGCTTTCAAAGCATTTTTACATAGCATTCTGTAATTCTTTGGTGTCTGTTGTAATGTTTTTCTGCTTATTTATGATTTGGGTAATTTGGATCTTCTCATTCTTTTGATTAATTGGGTCGAGGTTCTGTCAATCTTGTTTATCTTCTCAAAGAATCAGCTCCTAGATTCATTGATTCTTCGTATTATTTTATTTCTACTTCATTAATATCTGCTTTGATTTTTATTATTTCTTGTTGTCAAATAGGTTTCAATCTGGTTTGTTCTTGTTCTTTCACATTGTTGAGTTGCTTCATTAAGTCACTTACTTGTGGTTTTTCTCATCTTTAATGAAGGCAATCGGAGCTGTAAATTTTTTTTCCATAACAGTTTTTTAATGTGTTCTCAAGGTTTTATTGTATTGTGTTTCTTTAGTTCTATGAATGTTGATTTCTTTCTTGATTTTTTTCTTTGATCAGTCTATCATTTTATTCCGTAATGAGTTATTTAATCTTCATGCGTCTATATACTTACATACACTCACTGGAGATTTATTACTGTTGATTTTAAATTTTATTGCATAATGGTCAAGTAGATCACATAGGATTGTTTCAGTTTTTCTTTATTTGTTAAGGTTTACTCTGTGTTCTGGCATGTGGTCTCCTTTTGAGAGGCTTCTATGTGCATAGACAATAAAAGTGCACTCAGCAGGCTATATTTAATTATATTATTATACACACAATACATATATGTGCAGATAACAATGGTAATAAAAGAAAAGGAGACTACCAACTTGAGACTGGAAGGGGGTATGGGAAGGGCTTGAGGGAGGGCAGCTGGGAGGCTGGAGGGACGAACGGGAGGGACAAGGTTATGTGACTCTCTTTCAGTTAAAGTAACCAAATCCTGTGTATCAAAAGCTCAACACGGCAGGGTGAGGGCCTTATGTGACTCTCTTCATTCTTCCCTTTTATCCAGCATTGCTGTGAAAGGCACAGAATGAGAATAAGCACTTACTCTTTTTTGACTGAGTATGTGCCAGCCATGTGTGGGTACAAAGATGCTGTACATGTATTGGAAGGTTTTGCTTGATCTACATGCTTCAGGGTTGGAACTGAAACACCATCCTGCTCCACTCTTGGGGAGCTGTGTGGGGGAAATTTTCTCTGCAACTAAAGACTGCATCTGTTGTGCCAGTTACAACATTGTATGTTGATATAATTCATCAGTCCCTAGGTGACAGCATGATATTTTAGGAGGGCATTCGACGTAGATTGTCTTTCAATATGAATATAAGTCTTATTTTGTAAAGCTCTGCCAAATTGTCTGATAAAATGTGATCATTCCAAAGTAAGTCTCTTGAATGCGCTAAGTGGGTGGGCCGGTTTGCCTTGTGTAATGTGCCTGTTTTCTTCTTCTTTGTAACGGGTTTATTTTGTGACTTTACTGTTTTGAGAGAAAAATGTATCTTCTCCACTGTCTCTGTAAGTATCTCCAGGCATCCTCTTTGCACACAGACCGCTGTCACCTGTCCTTTTGCCGTGGTTGACAGTATCCGTATGCTCGCCCACACTGGAGTACTCTTTTCCAGATGTGAGAGCCAAAGTCCCCGGACTCAGCCATCTGACCTCTGCTCACACAGCTGATTGTCACAAGGTGGTTACAATGTACATTCAGTTTCTCAGACTAAAACTCTTTCTGGTGATTAGAACCCAGATTCAGCTTAGTGTTTCCTAGACTTCTTTTTCAGTGTTCTGACTTTTAAAAGAATTACAGCTAATGTTGACTGAGAATTTAAAATCCACAAACCTTAATATAAGGTCAAACTTCAAATATAGCTTCCTATGCAGCTTGAATTCTCACAGTTGGCTTCTCATTTGATGATTTTTGATCTTTTGCATTTATACATGAAATCCGCTGACCTAGTTTCAGAAATATGTTGAAAAGCTACAGATAGTTCTGAGAAAACTATTTAAGTATTTCCATCTGTTCCTGTAGATTGTTTACTGTGATTTGAGTGATTACCCCCATAATTTTTTTATCTAGGTATTTGGTAAAATGACACTGATTTCAAACAAGACCTGTTAGATGGCAGGTTATTGAAAGCTGAAATGCTCTTCATTAGCACAATGCTGTGGAATGTGTGTCCAAGATTTCCATGGTTACTAGGGCTTTACTTTCTAATATAAAAGACTCAAAGATTGTGTATGGAATGAATACTGTCTGCAAACAGGTAGGAAGAAGAGAGTGGGACGAGGGAGGGGGAGGGAAGGAGAGAGAGAGAGAGAGAGAGAGAGAGAGAGAGAGAGAGAGAGAGAGAGAATATATCATTACCCGAGAAAGGAAAATGTGGAAATAATTCCTATCTGTTTTATATAATCAATTAACTTTCTGTGAATCTAAGTAGGTTCTGTCTTATATACGTATACAAATCTAGAGAAACACTATATATACTATACAGACTGTATACACTATATATACACATATATACATACTATACAAATCACTCATTGAAAAAAACTATATGTTCTTGGGGACATGAGCTTTTGCTAGCAGAACTCTGCAGAGGTTTAGAGGATAGTAATGTAGTTCCCAGGTCTCTCGCTCAACAGCAGCATGACCTTGACAATGTTACCGACTTTCAACCTTTTAATATTCTTACATGTAAAACACAGGTCATACGCCCATTTTATATCACATGAGCATGTTCAGTTGTCTAGTACTGACCATACATGGGCTCTCAGTGACTGCTCCGTTTTCCTGCTGCGTCCCACCTGTCACCAGCTCCCACGTCCTGCTTTCTTCCCTTCGCCAGCCTGCTTGCTCTTGAGGGTCCCAGAGCCCCAAGGTAAGATGTAAGGAGTCGTCCTGAGCTTGGACCAAGCGTCCTCTTGGCTGGGCAGCTCTTTGGATTGCTCCTGCACATAGTGTGGTGGGTGCTCCAGTGTCTTGGGGAGACACTGTTCTTTGGGTGCCCTGATGCCTTGGAGAACCCGAACTTGAGCAATGGCTGTAGAGATTTGTTTTGGTTTTTGAGACAAGGTTTCTCTGTGTAAGGCTGTAGATACTTTTAATGGGGATCCAGAAAGCAGCTTCTTTGTCGGCCATGATCTTGCCCTTTGTCCTAAATAACTCCAAAATACTTTTAAAATTTATAAATAAAGTATATGGTAATTTCGTAACTTTATTAGAATGCTGCATATTTAAATATCTTTTACTAACTGCTACATATTATATTGGTAAAGTGAATTGAAACTTCTATTGAGAAAAGATTTTCAAAATTTATCTATTCAAATGTCTATAAAGGATTAAAATTATTTTGGTAATTAAATTTTTCCATGCAATATACTTTTACTAAATTCTTTCCCCTCCTCAGCCCCTCCCCTCCTACTCACCTGACTTCATGTTCATCCTCTTTCTTAAAAACAAAGACAAAAATAACAAAACAAAAAAGCACACACACACAAACAAAAATCCAAGACAAATAAACAACAACAAAGTAGAGTCCACTTTGTCCTGGTCACCTGTGCCTGAGATGAAGCCTGTCCTGGAGTGTGACTGATACATATCCTGAAGGAAGCAGCCCATCCAGAATGATAAACATTATATATTTCCTTCTATTTGCACAACAGTTCTTAAGCTTTAGATATATGTATTTCATTTAGAATACCTGTCCAAAGGGTGAGATAGCTGGTAAGGGACTGGGTGGGGCGTTGGGGCATCTATCTTCAAGGAAGGGGAAATAGAGTGTGGTGTTATAGAGGGGTAAAGAGGGAGAACAGGGAGATGAAGTGAGCATGGGGATGGGAAGCAGGCTACAGGAGAGTATCTGAAGGGATAGCTAGTGCTAAAGGGAATTGCTTACAAATAGAAACCCCTTGAGTTTTAAAGCAACTTTATGATGTTTTAGGCATCTTTGGCCATAGTCCTACATACACTTCATTAACATCTGCTTCTTAGTTATGAGTATCTGTACATATTATTAGTTAGCTTAGTTGTGCCTTAGAGAAATTAGATACTCCAATAAATCACTGAAAGCCATTGCTTTTATAGAATGCTATTATTTTTGTACTTGAAATTTTCTTGTTTTATCTATATTATGGATTTATATAGGTCTCTGTGGGATGTCCTGTTGTAAATGGTTTCTGACCCCCTATGGGCCAGAGGTCCGACCTGCCTGCAGTGGCTTTTACCGCCACCCCCCCACCCCCGCAAAAAATGACACAGATGTTTATATTAATTTTATTCTGTTTGGCCTGTGTCTCAGGCAACTTGCTAGCTAACTTTTTCATCTTAATTCAACCCATTTCCATTAATCTATCTGGTCACATGGCCTGTGGCCCCTGTCTCACCTGGGTCCTACATGCATCTTCTTTGGCGGCTGGATGGAGTCTGTTTCATTCAGCACTCCTCGTACCTGAAACTCAGTTTCCCTGCCTACTTCTGTGGCACCTGTCACAGACCAAAACAGTTCCTTTATTTACAGCATACAGACAAAACATTCCCACCACAATGTCCTGTTTAAATATTATTTCAGTAAATGGACTCAGAGTGGGCAAAATAGAACCCACGACTCAGCTTTGGCTAACAAGTGCCCTGTGAATTGATGCTGTCTCCAGACTGTGAGAGGCACCTTGCTCTAGACCTCAGCTAGAGGGCAACTTCTGAGAAGGCAGATGGCATGAAGGACGTTCTCTCCTCCTCAGGGCATTATCTCCTGTATTGGGTGTAGAGTGAGTGTCAAGTAGCCCCTCCCCCATTTCCTATGGAAGGGAAGCTGTTTCTTTGAAAATGGATCAGAGAACTTACTAATGTGGAGAAAATACAAACACTTGCCAAAAACACACCCTATTGTAACTTGAGCAATGTGTTCTTAGAACTGGGTGCATTTAACAGAAGCTTACAAGGATCAGTTTATTATGTCCATTGTGTCATTTATTTGCCCCAATCAAGAGGCCATCACTGACGTAAAACCTTTTTATCATTCAGGTTCTTGCTAAGGAATTTATATTTAAGTAATTTCTTTTTTGTAACAATTTTCTTCCTGCACCCAAAAGAAAATATTGCATGATCTTATAAATAAGACACCAGGAAAAGCAAATGCTAATCAGACGTCTATGCCTGCCAGTGACAAGGGACAATCTCTGTAAATATGGTTATAGACGTATGACTCTGAACATGTCCAATCTCATCGGAAATTCAGGAGATAGCTTTATAAAAATAACAATTTTTAAAACTAAAACAACTGTTTTATATCTTAGAAATCAGGTAAATAAAAAAAAATTGTGACCTTGCTAATTTGTCTGTAAAATTTGACAATGGGAGCTGATGTCAGGTTAAATGCATCTTCTATACCACTTTTCTAGTCTACTTTCTATTGCTAAAACAAAGTCCTTGTGGCTGGATAATTTATAAAGAGATGTCTTTTTAGCCCATAGTTTGAGAGGATGAGGTTTCAAGATTAGCTGGTTCTATCTATTTGCTTCTTGTGGGCCTCCCCTTGTACATCACAGTATGGTGGGCAGCATCATGGTAGGAAGCCATGCAAGGGTATCAGCTCATGGTGAGACAGGAAGCTAAATAGATCCAGGGCCTAGGCTTGGTCTTTTACAGTAGCTCTCTCTAATAACTAACTTATTCTATTAGACTAGCATTAATATCCTATTGGTAGTTGCATCTATGACCTAATTATCTTGCACTAAGTTGTATTGGGTGTGTGACTTTTGTGGTGGTGGTATGGGATGGAAGGCATGAGCAATCATTTACTCATCATAGAGGGCACCAATGACATACCAAAGAAGCTTCTTTTTCCACTGAAATTGAGTTTGGTGAGCCAGCAAGTTTATTGAGCATACTTTTAGGAGTATGGGTAGAAGGTTACAGCAGCATGGATGACTTACAGAAAAGCCCACCCCACAATGGATGATGATTCTCTCAAGTTCTATCCCTGGAACTTCCTGTGTGACTTACAGACAATTTACCTGGTCAGAGTCTCTTTCTCGTAGCTGTTACCTTGAAGAACAAAGGGTCTTGTGAATGGAGCTTTTTAGTGTGTGAACTTTTGGGGGACACCAGTAAGGATGGGGAAAGTGCTATGGATGAGAAAAAATGGGTTGGTTCTTCCAGAGACACTTGCTATTAAGAATCACTGGGCAGCTATTGGCAGTTGATAACTTTGGAAAACAGAGTCAGTTTCTTTAAGAATATGGTTCTTGGTAGATAGGCCACACTCCAATGAATGGCACAAACTTATGACTTAGGACGACACTGATTGAAATCAAATCAGAAGAGAGGACACAGGCCTGGGAGGGAGAGTTTAGGGGTAAATCTTGGAGAAGTTAGGTGGAGGAGGTCAAATATAATCAAAATACTTGGTATGAAATTATCAAAAATAATGAAAATTGTATTTTTTAAATGAACAGCAATAATAAAATCAGATTGAAATACCAACCACTGAGACATCTTTCTCTAAGATACTGGCAACATAAACACACTTATTGTCGAGTTGTAGGTGCAGACTACTACAAAGGGCCCATGAGCGAATGACCAGCAGTTTTACTTTGGACTTCTTATCCATTTGAAGAAGTTTGTCACTATCTGCCCTAGCAGAGCAGTTTCTGTCATGAGTACTCAACAGGCCACATAAAAAGGCCGTGGCACCAATACACACATCTGCTGACTGAAGTGGTTATTAGCCTCCTGATGGGAGTTCAGTCTCGTTCCAGTCAGCAAGCTTTTATATAGAATGCCAGTGTGCATCACAGAGATCCTGGGCCAGCTTTTTTTCAGATAGTTGGAATTCAATTTAAGAGTCATTTGAAATGAATTGCTGTAACAGTGACATATTTTTAGTTCCTTGAAACTTTGGTTCTCTGAAATAAGTATAATCAATATGCTTAAATGTCAGGGAACCACAATGATCAATTGTTGGCACTAGGCACCTGGTATTCTCTGAAAGGAAGAGACCTGCCCATCTGCCAATACTAGCAGTCTTAGATGCTAGAGCACAGAAAAAGAGAAAATGTCCTTTATTTTCCTGGGGAGAGATTCATAGATTTCAGATGTCTTAGTTTGGGTTTTTTATTGCTGTGAAGAGACACCAGGACCACAGCAACCCTTATAAGGGAAATGTTTAATTGAGTGGCTTACAGTTCAGAGCTTTAGTCCATTATTACCGTGGTGGGACATGGCAGCATACAGGCAGACATGGTGCTGGAGAAGGAGCTGAGAATTCTACATCTTTGGTCTCAGGCCACAGGAAATGAACTGAGTGTCACACTGAGCTCAAAGCCTATCCCCACAGTGAGATACTTCCCCCACAAGGCCACACCCACTCCACCAAAGCCACACCTTCTAATAGTGCCACTCCCTCTGAGTTTATGGAGGCCAATTACATTCAAACTACCAGAGGAACTAAGGGTAACTTTAAGGTAATTCTTTCTAAGCTAATGAAAATCAATGTGTATTAATTATTTTCTTAAAATATGTCATTATACCAGTATGTGTTTATGAAACCACAAGGGACCCAGAGAGTAAATCACCCTTAGTGTCAGCTACTGATAGATATCTTGAATAAAACTGGTATTGGGGAAGGCCAGAGATGGATGGCTATGGGGGTGGGTGCTACCTGAGGAAGACTGCTCTGCCGTCCTGGCCAGCCTTCAGTGTGCCATGCCACTCTAGTTTCTAGGACTTCCGGCTGGAGAGCTTTCCTTCAGATATCTACCTCAGCAGATCCTGACCGGGTCCTGACCACCTCTTGACTAGGGCCTTCCTCCAGCCTTCTCTCCCTCCACTGTGAGTCAAAGAAATCCTTGATACGTCTTCTGCCATCTGACCTTGTAACATTTGCTCTTTCAGACTGAAGAGATTTTTTTTTTTAAAAAAAAACCTCTTTCTATCCTATCTAAATTTTTAAAGCAGGGACCAAATAATTTTGTATAATGGGCATATTTCTAATTTTTTTCCTAACACGTACTGCTTTCTGATTTGCCCATCTCAGGTTCTTTCACTAAAATTTTAGTTCCATTCTTTGCTTTATCTCAGTCATGTGGAATGATGTTGAATACTTGATTGTAAGAACTATGTGCAGAAAAGATGTATTACCATGTGCTGTAGGAACAAACATGTTTAACCTAAGTCCTTCGAGCTTTAGATAATGGTATAAAAAGTCATGCTACCCTTTTCCTAAGACAGAGTGTAGAATTATTTGCACAGTTCTGTGCAGCCTAGAAAGTCTCAAAGCCTTGCTTTTCTTCACTCTTTGAAGCTGCAAGCAGCTCGTGTAGAGTGTTTAACTCAGGTTACAGTTTCCCAAAGGACCGCTCACGAGACCCAGCAGGATGACTGTCTTTGTCACTTCCATTTCTGAAAGTCAGGAGGCTCCTTCCTTTCCATATACCACCTTCCCTATGTAGAGCTTGAAATAGATCTATTTGATGGCTACCTGTTAATAACTAATGTTGCAAATTCTGTAAGTATTCAATTATCACTTACTAGCTAAGTGCCCAGCATGAGTACGTGAACTCACTGGATAAGGCAAAAGTGGTTTGGTGACATGCACAGTAGGCGCTGTCTAGTTCAGTGGATTAGGGTGGTTTTCCTCAAGGAAGTGAATTTTGAGCTGAGGTGGAGTCAGTGAAAAAGATAAGCAATTTGGGGAACAGAAATTCAGGCTTTATTCTAAGAGCAGTAGAAGCAATGAAGGACTAGCCCAGTAGTGTTCTCTCTCTCTGTGTGTGTGTGTGTGTGTGTGTGTGTGTGTGTGTGTGTGTGTTTGCGTGTATGCATGTGTGATAGGCAATGAAGAGACAGAGAGTGGCTCAGAGCCTTTAGTGAGAACAGATGGTGATGGCCTTATTTCTTGACAGTAGAAGGAAGAAGTGAATGGTTTTCAGAGTTTAACAGACAGAGTAAGTAACTGGCTTGGGGCAATGAGGGAGAGAGAGGCGTGACTTATGAGGTCAGCTTTCTAGTTTAGGTAACTCAGAGGATCCCTGACCTTTCACGGAGACTAGAGAAGCAGAGGAAGGAACGAGTTGGGGAGAAACAGCACAAGATGCTTCTCTATCTGAAGCAGGTTGAGTGTTGAGTATTACAGATGTGGTTATAGGGTGTATCTTGAAAACTGAGTGCTTATAAAGAAAGAACAAGCCGGTACTACTACTGGGAAATTAGTCATTAAAATTAAATAATTTTCCTGTTATTATGTTTTTGTTTTCATTATTAGTGTGCTTATTTTTATAAAAGAAAAAAGCAAAAATGTATTCACATAAGAAATACTATACTAAAACAAATATGAAGTATAACCTCTATGGGACAAAAAGCTAAGACCTTCTTAAACAAAATGTAAGCTATATCCAGTAAAAATAAATGATTTATCCTGACTAGAGACTGTAGTGAAAGAGGTCATTATTGTTTATGTGTAGGGCCCTGTCACCTGGAATCTTCAGCTTATCATTCAAAGCAGGGCTAGGAGGGGGTGTCCTTGTCTACTATCACACAGTACAGCCTGTACCTAGAGGGACTATGGGATAGCTATTGTTTTAAGTATATTATTTATATATTAAATTTGTTTACATTAATACAGAAATTGCTATATAGTGACATAATTTATATCATATTTCTTTTTAGGTTGATTGGGGTCAACTGGACTATTTAGTTGTTGACATGCCACCAGGAACAGGAGACGTGCAGTTATCCGTTTCACAGAATATTCCTATTTCAGGTAAATTGTAAAAGTTTGATTTTTCTTTCTTTCTTTGATTTATTGCTGTTACTATATATAAAAATTAATTATATTGTAGACAAACTTTCTGTCTTAAAATTATTTATAATTGGTCATTAGCGATGAGAATTATGTATTGAATTTTTAATGATAAGTATGCATTTTTATAAACAACAAAATGAACTTTTAAAGGTAATAATATAAGTCTATATTCTAGAAAAATTTTATGATGTAAGGATATTTAGGTAGCTCATGGCTATTTGGCCATGCTGACCATTGTTTAACTCTTAACAGCAAAATGCTAACACCTAGAAAATATCAGTTAGTGAAACTTAGTAGAGCAAATAGTAGGAGAATTTGCTTTTTTGGCAAATATAGTTTTGGGAAAATTTTATATTCTACTATTTATTTTGTTTTAAAGTCAAGAGAATAAACATAATAGCTTATTCGGTCACATACATAAGACACAGCAGTGAGTATCTCTTTGTGACACTGAATGTAAAAATTGATAGTTACTCTTCATTTTGGATCTATCTCTAAAACTTTCTCTGGAACAATTACAAATGTATGCACATATTGGGCTTCTAGGAAGTTAACAAAAATTTAAAATCTCTTTGCAAATAAGTTTTTACTGGTTATTTTTAGCTTTGCCATTGACATTTAATTATCAAAAGACTTAAGTCTAGGATTTTGGCAAGCTGTAAATGGTTTTGTTACTGGTAGGAGAGCCTCTTATGAGAGCATGAGCCATGTTGATGTATCATCTTAACTGAGTATTCTGGTAAGGCAGGCTCCCAAGGAAGAAACTGGAAAAGGGAGCAAATAGGAGCAGTTTATCCTTTAGACGTCTCTACTGGATAGCATGCCTTTCCTTTTCGTAAAGTAGAGGAGCTAACCGATTTCTTCAAGTCCTACATTTACAATGTGTCATAGCTGAGGCTCTCATCTGTTCTCAGAGTTTAAAGTTTGTGGTTGGACCCTCTACATCAAGGTCCAGCTTCATCTACATCAACAGCTGAGTCATGGTTAGCTAAGTTCAGCCTCAGCTCATCCAACTCATTTAAACTGAAGCTAAGCTAAGGTCAGTGATTCTGGGGTAAATTACATTTACAGTGACTGTGTCAGTTCTATGCATCCAATAAGTGACTGTCTAGCCAGGGGCCTGACTGGGTTATCCTGGGGTGAGGAGTCATGTTTTGAACCCTAAGAGAGTCCTCTTGGCTCCTTAACTCACCCTTTCCAGGGAAGTCTGAAGGTAGTTGAGATGCAAAGCCATTGGTTTTTGTAGAATTCCAGGTGATTCGAGGAAGGATTCCTTCTGTCTTTGTGCTGATCTGTGCCAGTCTTTATTATTGTGAGCACCCCAGCCCTCTGTAGAGTCAAGCAGTTAGAATCACTGTACATGTGCCGTGCATGCCAGTCTTGACATGGATCGTGAGAAGACTCCATTCTCTCTAGTTACCGTATGTTGCTCTGTAAGACTTATACAGTCAAGAGAGAGATGCAGCTGCTAGAACTTGTGCTTTGCATATGTGAGATCCTGGGTTCAGTCTTCAAAGCAGGGGCTAGGGGTGTCAATAAAAATACCTGCCAAAATGATGCCCAAGAGTTTGGGGGTACATGAGGTCATTTCTCTATGCTTGTTCAAGGCTTAGTTTTGAGGTATAGTTTTATTTGGTCCAAGGTTATTTCATAGTAAGCATATCTGAGAAGTCTCCAGAAGTGAGCTGGCCTAGGAATTCACTTCTGACTTGGCTGCATCACGACTATCAGCAGTTTGTACCATTTGAAACAGCCTGTCAGCCATGTTTGCCCCTCAATCTTACCAGTTGCCCTTCAGAATTCTCTTCTCCAATTATAAACCTAGTTTCCTTTCCTTTTTTGTCATTGACATTAAAACTTTTCTTAGATAGTCTGTTCTACTTTTTCTTATGTTCTCTATTCCTCTAAGTCACAAAAACCCATTAGAGCCAAGTCCTGTCTGTGATTGGATTTCCTGTAAATCCCTTCATATAAGGTGAGATCCCACCCCCAAAATCCTGCCTACCAGCTGCTCACATCCTCACAACCCCTCATTTTCTTCCCTTTGCTTTGCTTGGTCTGGTTTCTACACAGTTTTGATCCTCATTCAGAATGTTTTTTCATTGCAGTCCCAAGTCCTGCATAACTTTTAAAAGCCGTGTGTTCTAATGCCCAGTTCCTGACTTGTCCCCAACTCCTCCCCAGACAGGAATCATTTATCCCTCTTTGAAATTCATGTAGCATTTTATTTGGACCACTCCTCAGCAATCAGATTCTCCTTATTTGAAGCCTGCATACTGATGCTGCACAGTCCCTAGATTCTGTTTCACTTAGCTTCATGTTTCCCACAGAACCAAACTCATTGCCTTTCTACAAATGAGACGTCAATGGATAGATCCTTTTATTCACTGTATGTATTATCTTTCCAGCTAGGCTATAAGCTGTTTGCCATTTTCCTTTCCTGTTCATCCTTGTGTCTCTTAGATTACTTGGGCAGTAGCATGTAGAGTTAACATTGACAATGCTTGGCTGACCAGTTACCTGTCCATGTGGAAGATCATTTCTCTTTATCTTTCCTACCATTCTGCTCACTCTTGTGATTCCCTGCCCCCCCACACACACACCTCGCTGCTTTCACACAAGTGTGCTTGCTATGTATAAAATAAACATTCCAGCTTAGGTTATGTTTTGATGTAGATGAATCCTGTGGACGGTTTACACTGTTTACCATCTCCTTGTTGCACTGGGGTGGGGAGGGCTTGTCTTTTGGTTACTTAAGGCTCTGGATTAAGTGGCTGTGAGAATCCCCAGCATTGTTCCATTCCACAGAAAGAAGTTCCCCTTCGGCCATGATGCTAACAGGTTCTGCTTGTACCCTTCCCTAATGAGCGCTGCCTGCCCCACAGTTTATAAGGCTCAAGTGAAATAATATAAAAACTTTTACCTAAATGCATAGAATCTTTTTAAAAAGGTATGTGCTGAGGGAGATGCAGTTTAATCAAATGTTCCCCACAAAGACTCATGCTTAAGGCTTGGTCCCACCCAGTGGCTTTGAGAGATGCCTGGGTCTGATGGCTGGTGTCACTGGGGGCTTAGACGATCCACCTTGCCCTTCATTCCTCTTTCTGCTTCCTGTCTACTGTGAGGTGGGTGCACAGTTTTGCTCCCCTTCCCCCATCATTGCTGTACCTCCCAATGGTGCAGAGCCAGCCAGATCGAGTGACCGCAGGCACAAACCTTTGATCGTGAACTCGAATGAACTCTTTAGTTGTTTTTTTCAGCAGTTTTGTCGCAGTGGCAGGAAGTTGACTGATACAGGGCATCACTGTGGTGTTGGGAACTGGAGTCTATATCAGGTTCTCATTGCTCCAAGCGATGTTGGCAACAAAATAAATACTTAGCCCTTGGAAAGAGGCAATTCATAGCAGACCTGTACAAGCAAAAAGATTCTTTTTCTAACTGTTAATTAGCAACTCTTTGTATGTGTTCCATTTTGTTCTATGAGTAGATGATGAGCTCAGTATAAGAAGAAATTTCAAAGAAAAAATTATCCTCTTATTTGTGTTAATGTGTTGTACAGCAGCAGAGAGAAATGTGTGGACAGCCCATCAGTGAGGAATCGTGTAAACCTGAATTTACATGGACTGCAAAGTCGTTATGCACTGTAAGTGCAGACCAAAAGTTCTTAGATGCAAATTGCAAGAAAGAAAAGAAGTGGGATAATGGATGGGGTGTGAGATCATGGCTTCAGGGTTGCTCTTGTCTTACTGAATTTGCCAAGAGATGGTGTTAATGCCAATCATTGTGTTTCTTAGCTTGTTACTGATGCTGCAGCTTACTGAGTTTTGTTTGGTAGTTTATTTTGTAAAATATTTCTTACTGTGTCTTAGGTTAGGTTGACTCCAGAGTTGAATTCTGTTTTGTTCCCCAGGTGGGTGCTGATTCTCTCTAGGAGATTATTTTCCACAATGGAAGAGAACTAATATTTCTCTGAGAGACATTATAATTTTCTTAAAGATTTTTGAAAACATATATAAACTGTTCTAGTTTTCAAATTCTTTATTCATGGCATCAACTTAAGTCTCTGAGTGACCATCTGAAGAGTGCCACAGCCTTATTTTAACTCTTAGAATTAAGTAAAGAGTTTATCTTTATATTAAGTATGTGAAACATGTTTTATTTTTCCGAGGACCGGAGTCTTAGTAACTTAAATTAAACTTAAATTAGCAGAGGTACAGAGAGGTGGCAGCAGCATTAGCGACACTAGAAGATGATGAAGTGCCCAGAGACTAATGGCAGGAGTTCTTTCTGCTCTTATGCCTGAGAAGGCAAGAGAGCGAATGGTATTAGTATGGTCAAGTCTCAGAACCTTTGGAGGAGGTACTTACTCGATCTCCCAGAACTCCTGCAAGGTAGGAGGGAAATCTGTGAGGTCATACCATATCTCTCCTCCCACAGTCTCAGCTCTTTCTGCTCCCTGCTACTGATAGACACCTTTGTGAGCCAGGAGGTTCAGAGTAGGCAGTCCATGGAGGTCAGTTCCCTGGCCACTGACCACCACAGTATTGGATGGAAAAGGGCCCTGGGCAGACCAAGAAGGGAAGGAGTTGAGAAGGAAGTGGGCTAACAGACACAGCTCTTTATGGTCATCATTTCACTGCATATCCGTGGCCAGGCACAGATGAAATGCTGAGCAACCGATGGAAGGTATAGCCTTCTAAAGCTGACAAGCTAACAGGGACACCAGCAGTACAGTGAAATTACTGAAAAGCCTATCACAAGACAGAATTGTGCTGTCATCTACCTTATGCCCAGAATATTTATATTGTAGATAAAAATGAATCGTGTCTTTTGTATGGAGCAGAATAACAGATGTAAAAGTTTATTTTGATTGGATAGAGTTAGGGGGAAAATCACTTAGTGTGGTAGAGAATGTAGAGTCAGGTTGACATTCATCTTCACTTTTTAATGTAAAGATTAATAGAGAAATAAAATATTGGGAAACTATTCAAATAATAGAAGGGAGAAAGGCCAAGAGGCTGAGGGAGCCATTGCCCGTCCTTTGTTCACAGAAAGAGCCAGCAGCCCTAGTGTGAGTCCTCTTCTGATTTCTTATCTCGTGGGCCAGGCCAGGGGAAGCAGCTGTGTGCAGCACGGTGGTCAGCTAGTCAGGATTCTGAACATCTGTAGGCTTCTGAGAGGCTGCACAATGGTCTGCTGCTGTGTTATGATAATGAGGTGATGGCCTTTCTTCCTATCTGGGCCCTATAGATAGAAGCAGTAGCCTTTTGTCTCATTCATTTAAATGAGATAGGCTAGGAAATTTAAATTAAGCCACTTTAATATTTCAGTCACTGTTTAAAGTGAAAGGCACGTGCTGCTTATCAAGGTGCCCCTGCTGCACCCGCCCAGATGACTCAACTATTGACTCAAAAATTCCCAGGAACAAGCCATGCATGTTCACCCGCTTTCTCCCTCTGCATCGGCAGTTTCCCTGGCTGGGTCAACTTTCTCTTTTGTAGTAACTCACTGCTAATTTGAATAGTCACTAATGAAATGAAAATCTGTTTAGGATTGGTAGATCTGGAAAGTTTGGCTATTGTGTTAAATGAATGAGTGAATGAATGAATGAATGCTGATGGACTATTATTTGAAATAGTTCCTTCATTTTGTAGTATTTACTCTTTAAAGCACAAAGAACAGTGATTTCACATTTTTTAGTCTCATAAAAATCCCTTATTAAAATTATAATTCTTTAAAAATAGTTTTTAAGTTGGCAAAATTAAGTCTTTAAAGATAATCTAATACTGATCTTTTGGAAAGTTACCATAAAGTCAAAGACAAGTCCTTCCCCAGTTTTAATTTTAGTGTCATGTATTCTCTGTAATTATATAACTTGTAATCACCTCCAACTGTAAAGCCAGCAATATGGAAACTTAAGTCATAGCTTTTTTAGTAGTCAGGGGCATTAAATCTTCATTTATTTTTAGAAGATTGATTTGTACTTTCATTCATATGTATGCATCTGTGTAAGCATAGGTTCCTAAAAGGTCCAGGAGGAAGTGTTGGAGCCCCTGGGCTGTTGTAGGTAGCTGTGAGCTGCCTGTCATGGGTTCCTGGAAAAGCAGCATGTGGTGATAACTGCTTAGCTGTCCTTCAGCCCCTAAATCATTGTTTATGCTTTAATTTTAGATTTCTTTGAGTGTGCTGACACTCAAAGAACTTGGGTTGGAATTTCATCAGTGGGTGTTGTTTTCCTGATTTTTCTCATTGCCTGAAGAAATGAGTTAAGGAGAGGAGGGAGGGATGTGTTGAGGACAGCATGGTGGTGGCGGCAGGAGATGCTTCTGTCACATCATCCTGAGCGAGAGATGAATTAGTTCAATTGGTCCTTAGTTCAGTTTTTCCTTTTCCTCCTTTTTATTCAGTCTTGGACTCTAGTCCATGGAATTGTACCACTGACATGCAGAATTGGTTTTCAGTTCTCAGTTAAACTTCTCTGGGAACTTCCTCAAAGATACACCCAGAAATGCGTCTCTCAGGCGATTCTGAATCTAGGCAAGCTAACAGTAAAGACTGACTCTCACAGAGACTTGGCAAGAATTGCATGGCTTAAACAGCTATTGCTTTATTTATTGAATTGTGAAAATTATTTTCAGAATAAATTTGTAGTTGGACAAAAAAATGTAAGCAACTGTTGAAGTCTAGAACCTATTCTAGGATTTTTATCTCTTATGGCCATTTCTGATATTTTATTATTCACTTATTTGTTCCTGGGTATTGCTAGGCCTTTGAATACAGGGTAGACACTCCAGCACTGAGCTTTATCTCCAGTCTGAATTTCAGCCCTTGTATTGCATGAATCTTAATTGGTCTTTTAATAAAAACCTGGAGCCAGATATTGGAGGAAGGCTGAAAGATTAGAGACAGAGGAACAAGCCACAGCCACCTCTCACCTTGCCAACTCCTCAGGCCAAAAAGGGTAGATCCTGCCTCCATGAATCCTCAAACTGAGTACCTCTGAGTCTTCAGCTATAAGGGATGCAGGTAAAGGAATGAATTCCTGCCTCCTCCTGCCTTATATTTCTTTCTCTGATCAGCTATTTCACTTCCTGGTTCAACTTTCCTAGTGCTGAGACTCAAGGCCTGTGTATGTGTGATTCCCAAGTACTGGGAGCAGAGGCATGGGATACTAAGTGCTGGGATTAAAAGTATGGGTCACCACTCCTGGACCTCTGTGGTTGACTCTATGTGTGGCTGTGTCCTCTGATCTTCAGGCAAACTTTATTAGATACACAATATATCACCATATTCTTGTTTAGTTTAGACTCAGATTTTCAAAATTAAATGTAATGCCAATGCTAACACTATTATTTCAAATCGATGTTTAAGAGGAAACAGTTAATTAGGGCCATTTTATTTAGCTGAACATCCATTTTACAAGTAGAAGTTACAGTGCATCAGTTATAAATTTGATAAAATGGCCTAGTATTGAACACATTTCTACACTGTTACATGAAGGAGCTCATATTTTGAAACCATGTGTAGATGGTTCTAACATGGTCAGCTGTCAGTCACCGTGTGAACCAGCTGTCAGGTGTTGTAAAGTCCTTGAGGTCCTCCCAGGTGCTCATCTAGCCTGGACTGTTCTAGAAGCTTTTACAATAGTTCATTCTATTTTATTGATCAGGAATTTTTGAGAATTTCCTTTATGACAATTAAAATCCCTTTCACTTAATGTTCAGTTAGTAGCTTAATGTCTGATGTATAGTCAGATCCCCATCAAAATCTACATGTAAGCTCATTAAACACTGACAAAGTACAAGTCCACAATCTAAATGGCTTTTCATTTGGTTGTAGATGTTACAGGTTTGATGAGAATCTCAAAGGTGTTCCAAAGAGCATTATGTTGTTAGGAACCAAAGCTTTCCTCTGTAAAGTCCTAGTCCTCATTCTTATATCTTCTGAAGCATACCTGGTTAGTAAAGGTTAAGCAGGATTAATTATTCTCTTATCCAGAGTTTCTTTTTTAAGAAAGAATAAAAAGTGATGTGACAGCTGGGAAATAGCTCCATGCAGAGAGCTTGTGTAGCACACCCAAGGTCCTGAGTTAGAGTCACACCTCAGAAATGAGCAAACACAGCTATGAGCCAGGGGCAGGAGTGTTAGTTAACACAGGCTGTGGTCCATTTGTCAGGAGGCTAAGGCAAAGGAATAACAAATTCAAGGCCAGCCTAGGTAGAAAGTAAGATACTGTTAAAAAAAAAAAAAAAAAAAAAAAAAAAAAAAAAAAAAAAAAAAAAAAAAAAAAAAAAAAAAAAAAAAAAAAAAAAAAAAAAAAAAAAAACTAAAATGGAAGCTGGGCATGGTATGGCGTGCCTTTAATCCAGGCACTCAAGGTCAGCCTGGACTACAAAGTAAATTCCAGGACAGCTAGGGCTACAGGTGGGACCATGAGGTAATTTTCAGTGATGTCAGTAACTGAAGTGATCAGAAGGCCCACCATCTGCTGAGTGCATTAGATTTGTATCCAGATTTTGTTATGAAAAAAAATGAAGTGATAAAAGTTGGACTTCCTCTTCCACAGGTAACTCTGCAATAGTATGGTTTTCACCCATTACTGCTTTGACAGTTATTTTTCATACCAGGTAACAGAACTATTCCCCCACCCCTGCCCCCAATATCCCTCCTTACCCTTTCCTTTTAGGCCTTGTTTTGTTTTTGAACCTCAGTATGTATCTCTGGCTGACCTAGCAATCACTAGGTAGACCAGATGTCTGTACCCCTGTGAGGTTGTTTTTTTTTTTTTTTTTTTTTTTTTTTTTTTTTTTTCCTGTTTCTGCCTTTCTGTAGGGATTACTCACATGTGTTACCACACCTGGCTTGGAGATTTATTTCCAAGACTAGCAAAATATAGTAATGTTTAAATTAATAAAACATGCGCTTTGTGATTCCAGTCAAATATTAACTGATTAAAGAAAACATAAAGCCCAACAGTGACTTATCCAAGAATTAGTTATACTTAGAAACAGTCTGTGAACATGACTGAGGTAGATTTAGGTGTAAATCACATTTTACTTAATCTGATAACTAATATTAATGGACTTTACTATAGCTTGACGTTATAATAAATTGAGGCTCCCACGTAAGCTAAGTACACTCTGTCCTGTGCTGCATCCCCTTGTGTGCTGACTGGAAACCAGTGTTACAACTGGGGAAGAGGGAGAGAGCTATCCTGTCTGTTTAGGAAGTCAGGCTATACCTGAAGCTGGGGTGTGGTGGGGGATGGTCCTTCCCCTGCCCACAGGATATAGCAATCCTGCTTCTCTCCTGGAAAGCCTCTACAGCTGAACTTTGCTCTCCCCCCACTTTAAGGGGGCTGCCCAGCAGAGCTCTGCTTCTTCTCTCCAGCCTGTTGCACAAATTCTAGTTGTACTGAAAGAGACTCAGAGCCAGATATTGGGGAAAGACTGAAATATCAGAGAGAGAACACCACAGTCAAATCTCACCCAGATATCTTCCAGCTTTGTCAACCTCAATCCTGGTCGCTTCTTCTCCTGCTGGTCTCCTACACTGTCTTAAATGCCCTTCTGTATCCCATCCAGGTTAAGATTAAAGGCAGGAGCTACTCTACATGGTAGGCAGCCTTGAACTCACAGAAACATAGAAAGATCTCTGTCTCTGGAGTTATGAGATTAAGGGCACAGGTCACCACTCCCAGGCTTTCCTTGTGCTGGGATTAAAGAGGTATGCTATTGAAGCCGAGCTGTTTGGCCTTGTACTCAAAAATGAAGAATATCTTGAGCTATGTCCGCCTAGTTTTTGACTGTGTTGATCTCTTGATAGTCCAGGGTTTATTAAATATGTAACATATCACCACACCAGCCCATGATGTTGCTTCTTTTGCTTCACTTTGCTAAAGGGGAAACCTCTGCAGAAATGTAGCAATATCCTCCAGCTCTGCAGAAAAGATGTTACTTTTTCTGCTCCATCTTGCTGAGCCCCCTAAGGAATGTCTCAGTAAGGTTCTTTTGTTCCTCTGTTCTGCTGTGCCTTTCTCAGTGCCCCTAAGGGGACATCACTGCAAGGTTTTTCTGTTCAGTCCCCTAAGGGACATCTCAGCAAGTTCTTTTCTACTCTGGAGAATGAAGATCTTCACTCAAGACTCTTGAGAACCGTTTTGGGAAGGATGAGTCCAGGAGAGTGGCTGCCTCTACTGGGATGGGAAAGGACAGCCCACAACTGAACAGACAGAGGGGTTTAATAAGGGTGGATACTCAAGGATTGGTTAGTTATTTCTGCTCAGGGATTGGTTAGTTTTGTTGGTCAGGGGCAGAGATGGTTCTGATTTCAGGGCCAAACTGTGTTTCTTTCACTGACCTTTTTTAGCTTTTGGACTCTTAATTCTAAGGCCAGGGCATATTTCTTTCACTGGTTCTGATTCTAGGGACCAAGTATGTCCCTTTGGTACTAGTTTCAGAGTCAGAACAGGTTTGCTTGGTTTTGAGTTAAGGGATAAAGTGTTTCTTTCACTGTCCTGGGTCTTAGATCCAGGTTGTGTTTCTTTCCCTAGCTCTGGTTTGAGGGCCAGGGTGGGTTTCGTTGGTAGCCCCCTTTCCTTCTGACCTTCTATTGCTGTGTGTATCTAGGTAAGTGAAGCAGAATCAGCAGCAGAGAGCACTAACACTGTGACCATGGTAGTAAACCATCAGAAGTTGTAGGGTGCATCACTGTCTTGCAGGCATGATTCTGAGCAGGGTTTGCACATGTTTAGTATGCGCCCATGCTGAGATTCCTAGCCAAGATATGATCTGTGCCCAACAGGCTGCTCTGTATCCTTGAGTGGTTCTGCCTCCTGTAACTATGGTCCGCTAACCTCTGGAATAATTGACTTCCCTGTTTAACTGCTCTAAACTCTGACCCAAATCCAGATAAGCAGTTACAGATTCTTCTCTAGTCATTGGAATTAACAATAAAGACAGTACTCTGAGTAACTATTTTGTGAAGCATTTTACATATTTATTAATCTACCAGACTCTCAACCTTTGGTCATAAATCTCAGATGGTCCAAAAGTAAAAGGTTTAAGTTGAGAAGTATATTTAAACAACATTATGTAACTGGGCTTAGACATTTACCCCAGGAAGTAAATAGAGATTCTTGGTGAGATCCCTGAGAAAATCTTTTAACCCTTCGAATACTCACATCCTTTGCTAACTAAACACTCTTTCTTCTGCTGACATTTCCTGTGGTCAGCAGAGGGAGCAAAAGTTTTCTCCCAGGTTCCCCATCAGAGACCTGAGTGACATCACTAGGAATGGCAGCATACTGGAGGGGGTCAGCCCCTTCTTACTGCTGCCTGAGCTACGAGCTATAGAAAAAATTAATATTGTCAATTGAGAAGTGCAAAGATAGAATGTATCATCAAATAGAATGTATCATCAAATTTATCACAAGGAAAAAAATGACATAATTCCTTTAAAATTTACATTTTGATGACAATCTGTAGAGTAAGGACTAAAATGTTATTTTATTAGAAAGTTTGTATGTTTATGTTGCATTTTTATAAGTTATGAATATTATTAAAGGACTATTTGAAATGGTTGATTATATGAAATACTGACGATTTTGGAACAATAAAAGAAAATGTGTCTGTGTAAGTATCAAGATAGTGAGCCCTAAATTGTGTTGGAATTAAGGTCTTAGTTATTAAAAACAAACAAACAAAATAAAAGATTGTACACTTTTGTTTAAAAAAAACTTATACAAAAATATCTTTGTGGTATGTTACATATTATATGAGCATCTAGTGACATGAAAACTGATTGCTATCCTTGTTAAAAAACAAAACAAGACAAAACAAAAACCATTGTTAATTACTGTGTAAATTAAATAGCACTATTCTAGAAACACAGAAACTCAGATAAGATGAATACTAATGATTTTAGAGTTCAAAATCTAATCTTTCTATAGACTCTTACAGCTATCAAAATAATATCACTGAACATTTTAAAATTACTTTTATATTCTTTTTTAAACATGAAACTGCTTCTTTTAGCTAAATAAGGCCAGTGTAAATATGTTCATCTTATATGCTGAGGTCTAGTGAGAACCAGTGAGAAACTTATTCAGAGTTTAGAATACAGTAACAAAGCCAGAATTTAGAGCTTTTGGCATCTTAGAGAGTTGCTAAAATTTTGTGCTGTTCTAATGTAAGTTAGGTGATTTTGAGAATAACAAAAGTTTTTTAGATCACCAGTCTTTTGCTAAGTGCCCATTTTGTGCCACATATTTTGTTATTAGTTTTGGTTGATAAAAAAATTAAAATAAATGCAGTAGTTTTTCTGCTTCTGTTACTGTAACAAAAAGCACAAGGCTGTGTACTTTATTTTTAAAGAGGGCATTATTTAGCTTATGATTTTAGAATCTAAAAGCCCAAGCTTTAGTATCTCCATCTGCTTGGCCTCTGATGAGCTCTCCTTGGCAACATTACATTGTGTTAGCAGGCATCATGCCATGGGTTTATGCAAAAAGGGGGGATTTAATCATCAGATTAAATCATCAGATGGGGGGGGCTAAGAGATGGCTGAGAGGTTAAGAGCACTGACTGTTCTTCTAGAGGTCTTGAGTTCAATTCCCAGCAACCACATGGTGGCTCACAACCATCTATGATAATATCTGGTACCCTCTTCTGTATACTGTATACATAATAAATAAATCTTTTTTAAAAAAATCATCAGTTAGGAAACTAAGGGCCTGTCTCTCTGATTGATAACAACTACTTCTCAAGCCCTTGTGCGACTCCACAGAAAGAACTACCTTAGACTCTCTAAGGGCATTTCCCCATGGTCTTCCACAGGACTCTACCCCTCCCTTTTAAATAATTTTGATTTACTAAAAACTTCATACATTTACCTCACTCTTACCCCGCCTCTCTCCAGTTTCACCTATGTTCCCCCATGATCTCTTCTTCATTATTATTGTTATGTGCACATATGCACATAGCATAAACACACATATATATACCTGCTGAGTCACTTAGCTTTGCTTGCATCATGTACCTATTCCAGAGCTGACCGTTTGGGATTGGACAACCTATTCCTAGAAGAAGCTGTTTCTCTCTCAACAATAGCTGACCACCTGCAGCTCTTCATCTATGGGTAGGACCATGTGGAATCTCCCCTGTCCATGTTGGGATGTCAGTTGGCATTGCCTTTGTGCTCTGTTGAGCCATATTGTTGAGAGTTCGTGGATACTGCTTGTTATATATAGAAGACACTATCTCACAGCAGACATTCCTTGACTGCTACTCCTCTTTATGATTTTTCCCTGAGCCTTGCACTGCACATTAACTTATTCTTGACACATTGACCAGTTGTGGATCGCCATATATTGGCAAAAACAAAAAAAAGAGAGAGAATCTTTGGGGAAGAGAGAGAGCTATACACATTTGTGGGTATAAGTATGTGGAATGCAGTTAGAAATTATATTATTTTAGGAAAATGGCAAATGGCAGTAGTAGATTCTCTTCTTGGGTCTATGACCTCTCTAACCATGGTGTAATTGGCTGGGTTTATAATACCAGATATGATTTCCCTCCTATTGAGCGGGCTTTAAGTCCAATTAGAAAGATTTTGGTTACCCCAGAGATGACTGTGCTGCTGTTGTACTATTGTGTCTGTCTATCTTGCCAGCCCCGTCATTGTGGTTCATAGGTGTCATAACTGAGGAGGGCCACTGATTGCTCTTTCTTCCTTGGCAGTTCATACAGCATCTTTCAGTACTGTGAGAGCTAGTCCTCAGGGACAAGGCTTCCAGGTCAACTCCTGCTTGATTCATCCAGGTTCTGTGTCTGAGTGTTGGGGTCTTAAGCACAAGATTCTAGTTCCAGGAGGCATCAAGGACAACACCGTATCTTATAGTGGTTGGGATGTCTCTTGGAGTCCTTTGACCAACAACTCACAGAGAAGTTTTCGTGCCTGGCACCAGGGTTTTTGTTTGATAGTCTGACTCTTGTGGGAAACACTCTCACCCCTAGTGGCATAACTTCATTTACATTACCTGTATACGTATACACATTGCCCTGGTAAGGTTACTCATGCTGTGATGAGACACCATGACTAAAATCAAACTGGAGAGGAAAGGGTTTATTTGTCTTACATATCCACAGTGCTGTTCATCATTGGAGGGAGTCAGCAGGGCTGAAACCTGGGGGCAGGATCTGATCCAGAGGCCATGGAGGTGCTGCTCATTGGCCTCTTCTTGGTGATCATCCCATGGTGTTCTCATCTCCAAAATGCACATGTACTTATATTACTGTGTATATTTTTAAATAAACATAAAATCATTCTCCCTGCTTCTTTTTCGATCCCCCTCAGTGTGCTTTGTTTCCATTCCTTCCCTCTTGTTTAGCACTTCTTCCATCCACTGCCTCCGGATGAAGTCCCCCCTCATTTTTCCCATGTCCCCTTCATGTCTTTAGATAGCAGTATGTAACCACAGAAAACAGGATAGTAGTACACAGTACCCTCACTTTTAAAGGTGGGTCACCTCAGTGCCACTGCACTGAAGATTAAGGCTTCAACAACTCTGCCCTTGGAGGACAAATGAACAGTCCATAAAACACATAGACCTGTGTTATGCAATAAGAAGTTAAGCAGGTATGTCCTGAGACTAGAGTTGGGAGCAGCTTTTAGAGCTAATGCAATAAAGAGCCCCCTGGGTGGTTATTATGAGGGAAGGTTAGAAGGAAATAGTTAACAGAGCTCCTTGTTCCTGAAGAGAGTGATCTGAGATCAGTCTGAGATAAAGGAGAGGCAGTGTTTCTACTTAATAAGATAGTTGGAGCAGTGAGGCTGGGTGTAGAATACGGTTAGGAGCCATTGCTAGACCATAAAGTTGCAGGAGACCTTAGAAACTGTCTAATACATGCACCAGTTTTACATATAGTCAAGGATACTGAAACCCAGGGTCTTTCTGAGTTTCTTGTCCAAGATTAGTCACAGTGAGATGGGGCCAGAGCTAGGATTAATTCCTTCCACTTGACTAAGTATGAAAATATATTAATAACAGAATCAAGACAGTGGCAGATTGTAGAAATACATTGTTATATGTAGAGAGTAATTTTGCAGAGATGTGATTCATCATCTGTTAAAAGAAAAGAACTATTGACTAGTTTTCGGTTTGTTAAGCAGAGAAATTAAGAAAAGAAAGTTGGAGCCATCCATGAAGCTATTTTAAGAGTAAGATAATCTGTCTAATGGCACAAGGAAATGGCCTTCCTGGCAACTTCTCAAACATTTTATTAATAATAATAAACATAGTATTGATCATGTTATTAACAGCAAGTATCTCTTATTGGATGCAAGGCATCCTATCAGACATCTGTGTCTAGTGGTAATGTAGAGCAGTGCCTGTGGGAAGCAGGTATTACTGTGCCATTTTGTGGATGGATAGATAAACTGAGCCCACATAGGTTGAGTGGTTCCATGTTCATACAGTCTACCAGCTGTAGGATCAGACTTTGAATCCTTATGTATTTGAATCTCAAACTTTAGTAATGGCTAAGACTTCACCTTCTAAAGTTTCCCCTAGATAAAACAAATAAAACATTTAGCAAAAAAGTACAACCAAAACTTTTTTTAAAAGTCAATGAATTGTAAGTATTGACATTAACATGAAAGATAGAGATTTGATGAGAAGAAATGCTGATTGCAAGAAGAGCTGTGGCTTCCTGGTGGAGAAGTGCCATGAGGTCTTGCTGTTCTGGTCTTGCCTGTCTTCTCAGGTGTGACGTGGTCATCTGGTCCTCCTGCCTCCTCTCTCTTCCCTCGCTTCTCCAGCAGATCTTCCAACAGTGCTCTCTGCACAAGTTGACCTTCACTCCATCTAATCGGATATTTATTGCTAATCCTTCCCCTGTTTTCATTTGCTCTGACACACTGTCCTTCTAGGTCCTGAAAGGCTGTGTTTCTGTGTGTTATAAGCTGATGGTCACATATGATCTGTAATATCCTCATCACTGGCATTACAGAATGTGCTAATCAGACCAGGCCTTCCTTGTTTCTACTTTTAAACTTGGTTCTCCATATCCCAGGGCCGTCTGCTTGTGCAGGGTGACAGTGGGGACTCTGCCATCACTCTGCTGACTCCACTCATGCTTGGACCGTCTCCATCAGTATTTCTACCATAGCCCTCGGTTTACACACCACCATTTGCCATAGTGTGTGTGTTTCAGAATATCAGCTTTTAAAACTCAGCTTAGGAATCAGCTCTTTGTGATCACCTTCCCTGTAGCTTCACCCCATCTTCCACTTCTCCACCCAGCACATCGTACTCCCCACCCCTCTTCTGGTAGTGCTTCTTCCTGTCCCTCTGCTAGAACTTCATGGCCTCATGTGCATTCCTGTTACAACGATTAGCTCTTGTGTGTCAGTCTTCATTCTCTCTGGCATATCAGAGAAGCGCCTGCTTCTGGGCAGCAAGACTGGCCCAGGAATGGCAACAGATGAGAAGAGGTCCAATGCTCTGGCTGTGCTGCTCAGTCAGCTGACTTGAGAAGCCAGGACCCAAGGGCAGGAAAGGAAAAGCAGACACCTTTCTATTTGCTTGTGTCAAGCTTTGTGAATTGGCCACATGAAGAGCATGTGAATAAAATCATGTTGGAAGCAGGATTTCCTTCAGGCATTAAAAGCTAGCCTTGCTTTGTTTTTCTTTTGGTCAGGTGCTGTGATCGTTTCCACGCCTCAGGACATCGCGTTGATGGACGCCCACAGGGGTGCAGAGATGTTTCGAAAGGTCCACGTGCCCGTAAGCATTTACATCCTCACTGGTAAAAGTAGGAGACTGATCCAACCCAAGAAGCAAGCCATGAACAAGGCAGTTTTAGTCTAAGCTTCTGCAGAACACTTCTTGAGGCTCCTGTTACTGTCAACATACTTAAGGGTTCACAAGTGTCCAAACATCATGCTGATCAAGAAGAATTCTGAAGCCCAGTTCTGGGGTTGCAAGCTTTCTAAAGAGCTATGCTCTCCAAATACTGCCGGAATCACATGAGCATCTTGGGAAATGCTGTCCTGACAGACTAGACAACCTGTGGGAAAGGAGGTGAAAAGGTATCACCTTTTCCTCTGGCTACATTTTAACTCTTTGATAGGCCCTGTTCTTCTAGAGAGTATTTCTGGATATTCTATACATGACAAATAGTGTAAGAATGTAACAAAAATAGAAAAAAAAATAATTAAGATCAGATGGAGCCCAAAGTAAAGTCAGCAAACACATCGCATGCCATTAAAGAACTTAAATATGCTATGAATTGTCCAGCAGCCAAAGGAAAAAAGCATGCTACCAATTAAGATGCTGTCCATTTGCACATGGTTAAAACAAGCTGCTTGCTAGAGAGACGCACAGCTGAGGCCAGACATAGACTTTCACTAGATTCTTGTGAGGAAGAAACTACATATTGAACACGTTCCCTCTTCCTTCCTCTAGGGCAAGAGTTCTTCCCTCTGGGCTGCCTGCAATAGTACCAGGGTCGGTTAGTCTGCCTCTGTGATACAGAAGTGCATGTGGCTTTTCGAGGAGGTCTTTAGATCTGATAGAAACAGGGCCTTTAAAACTCTGCTCTCAGGTGATACAGGTGTACAAGCCTGATGATCTGACTTCAATCCCCAGAACCCACGCAGGGGAAAGGAGAGAACCCACTCACAAATTTCCTCTAACTTCCACACTTGCGTGTCTGTGCTCTCGTGTTTATACATAATAATAAAAAGTAACAATTTGTGAAAATGTAGGCCACGTTATTATCTTCAAGGTTCTCAAAATTCTCTCTCTGCCTTCTCTCCACCACAAACTGTGATAATTTGGTTTGCTTGGGTATGGAAAGGACTCATAATTCTCCTCAAATTCTTCAGTGAGCCCATGACACTGGAGAAAGTTTGGGAGCACTTTCTTAAGTGTTTTCTCTGAGAGGAACCTTGGAAGATGTAAGACAGTGTGCATGGAGAGTCAAGGTGACCTTCCCTGCAGCATGTCTACTCCATGCCTCTGCAGTGGGGCTGAGCTGTGTACACTGACCACACACACACAGGTGACAGTCAAGGGACCCAATAGGGAACCTGCCATCGGCCTTCTTTCCAGGTGACCACGGCTATTGTCACGTGGGCAGACCTAAACACATGACTAGTCAGTTTAGAGCCATGTTCTAGGCTCTGAAACTTAGCTTGGAAAAAGTTTAAAACAATGGTAACCAAACGGCCACTGCATCCAGAAAGCTTTCTCTGTTGCATCATGTTTTGAGCAGTGTGACTGTGAGCTGTCCTCCAGGATAGACTAAAGAAGGTCACTGGGTAATGTAAGATTAAAACAAAATGTTAAGAGACAAGCCATCTGTCTGCCAAAATTGATGGCACGGTGTTACCAAGTGATCTGTAGTATCAGGACCATCGGTCTGTTATTTCCACTTCAAAGCCCGGGTCCTAGCCCTCTGCCTGCCAGCATGTGAATGCTAAACTTTGCCTGTGCTGGGGTGAAGGTGGAGATATAGACCTACCACACACAACATTAGCAAATCCTTGAAAGAAATTGGTTTTCAAAGAGCAGGAATCAGATTTTCTCTCTCATTTTCCCTCAGAAATGATCATTTTTATAGCGGGAGATCATTTTTAACTGTTGCTGTCAATTGAGATGGTAGTGGCTATGGGTCGGGCCCTTCAAAGACTCTCTTTATTCTAAGTCTGATGACCATAGTGCCACATTCAGCATGTAGACTTTTAGTTCAGCTGTTACTTTTCTCTGATAACTGTGACAGGGCTTGACCTATAAGTAATGAAGGAAACAATCTCATACTTTGTGATGGACTCTTCCCCCTACCCCCAATTTCCAAGACAAAGACTGAGCCAGTTAATTCCTACATTTAGACTCTCAAAACCTCTAAACAAAATACAATATATATAAAATACACATAGGTTTCAAAAAAATAAAATAAAAAAGCCCTTAAAAAATAAAAATAAAAATAAAGGCCACATAAAGATGACAAACCAAAAATCTAAATTATATTTGTTATATATTCTTTTAATTTTTTAACATTTAATAAGCTTATTACAAAAAGACAATTAATTGCTAAAGCTGTTAAGTTAAACAAATATATATACTTTAAAGATATCTTGACTTTAAAATCTGTTTATAAAAATATGTTACTTAAAAAAAGAGTTTCTGCTTTTGTCTCCACAAAAGATCAAAACCTATAAATTGGTTCTAGGCAAATCTAGTTTCATTTGCCAAGGCTACCTAAAATTCTCTGATAAAAAAATCAACTTCCAAAATGGCCAATTAAAATGATCCAACATAATGGAGGAAGAGAGCTGGTCACTGAGCTCAGGTTGGGATGGTGCTGGCTAGATACCATGTAAGGATAAAAGCTGAGGATGGTAACAGGGGATGTCACCAGGAAGTGAGGGGTGGTGGGCTGAGTGGGCTCATAGACACTGCCAGGATTAATGAAAAGAGGAAGCAGCTGTCTGTTAAGTTTGTTGAGTTATGGCAATTCTGGGTCCTGACAGGGCCAGGATGTGTCGTGGGTGTGCTGGAACGAAATGGCATAGAAATAAAAGTCCCTGGAACTATGTACTCTGTGGCTGTTTCCAAGATAGAATTAATCGTCCCTGCCTCTGGCATTTTAGACACCTGCCTGCTGTATCCACAGCCCTCTTTCCATGCCCCGATTTTAGTCACTTGCCCTCTATGCTGCAAGAACAATTTAAAAACAAGTAGAATGTCTTAATCATCTCTTCAACCCAAAGAACAGCATGTATGTGTGTGTGGTAAGGCTTGCAGTGAATGGGAACTTCCCGTGCCGAGCCCTGTATACCTCCTGATAGACAGGGTGCTGCTCCCTAGAAGGGTGGATCCTGGCTATCAGTGAAAAGTGACTATGACTTCTGAGAGCCGTCTGCTTCTTCAAAGCCCCAGAGGCTTAGAAATGGCAAAGTGCTCAGAATTAAGATGTGTTCCATAAATGCGAGGGTGATGCTACACTGTTTATTCCACTTTATTCCCCTTTCCTTGGTTTTTGGTCTTATTCTGTTTTTCCTTCTTTCAAAGTACATTAGTTACCATGGAAACAGTGATGTCATTAAAATTCATTGGTATGGGCAGAGTTTAGTGATGTCTGCAAGAACGTTTTGAAGTTAATTTAAATGATTTCTTAACTCAATGCATAGCTTGGGGAAGGAAGAAAGAGATGAAGGATTAGACTCTGCCCTCTGCCTGAAATGGTAAAAAACTATGACAAATCCTTGATTAGAGCAGGATTTGTATGTAGACTATTTTTCAAAAACATAAGAATGTTTAGCCTTATCCATTTTTAATAATGAGTAATTTATGTGTGGTATCACTGTGACCCCCTTTGTTACCTTCTTTTCCAGCAGTGCCTCTTGCTCCTTGTGCTCCCTCCCGCTACTGTCTCCCAGTCCCAGTGTTAGTCACAGAGGGATTCTCTTACCCAGTCCTTCCTTTGGGAACTAACTCAGCTCCTGGAAAACCGCTCAGTGTGTGTCACCTCTCTTATTTCTTAGAGCTCACTTTAATTCGCCAACTGTTGCTAGCTGATGTATTCCTTGAGGACGTATTTGCTGGTAGTGTCCCTTATGATGAAGCATTGTGTTTCAGTTTGCTTTCTGTTGCTGTGATAAACACCATGGCCGACACTAGCCTGGGAGGAAACAGTTTATTTCATCTTATGGGTCACTGTCCATCATTGAAGGAGCCGAGGCAATGATGCTTCCTGGCTTGCTTTCCTTGGCTTGCTCAGTTACCTTCCTTATAGAGCCCAGCCCACCTGCCCAAGTCCACTCCTGTATCAGTAATTAGTCATGACTCAGCGGAGGCTCCTCTTCCCAGGTGACCTTAGCTTATGTCAGGTACAGACTGTAAGCATCTACGATGACCTCAGAAAGAAAAGCAGTGTCTTTCTTTGGACCTGTTGTTGAACTCTGTAATGTTGAAGGGCCCCTACATTCTGAGAATAAGAAAACATTCTCCTCTGGGCCAGTGGGGCTGCTGTTGGAGAAGCCTTTATTTTATTTGGTCCTTTTCATAATTCTGAAATTTTGGACCTGGTGATCTGTTATCTGACAAAGTCATTTCTAGCCTAGGGAACCCATGTTCACTTTTCAGATTTCAGCTCAGGAGTTACTTGTCCTTACAAGTTTTCTTTTTCCTCCCAATATGCCATGTAAAGTTAGTGATCCTTGCTGTCAGCTCCTTATCACCCCATTACAGGGTTATCCGTCTGTCTTCACAGAACAGTCCAAGTTCCTGGGTGGCAAGGGAACCTGTCTTAGCCATCCTGCCCAGCTCAGCCACTGGCACGCAGACATACTGTCACTATGACCCTGGGTAGATGCCTGGCTACTGCCCACTGCTCATCCTCCCCTGTGCAGAGGTGGCTCTGCCACAGCCATCTTAGACTTCCACTTCTGCAGTGTTCCTGCATCCCATGTGTCCTCAGCATCTCCAGGATGCCGCTTCCTACCTGAGCACAATTTTACCCTCAGTTTTCACTTAGGAAATATATTTTCATCCTTAGGTACTCAGATTAAACAGAAGGGACTTTCTCTTGGGGACTTGGCGTAGCTCTAACTACAAAAGCTCATTTTATGGCTTTATTGTACCCTTTCCCCTCAGCTCCACACTTAGAGGGACCATCTGCCTCCGTCTGCGTCTAAACGTGTAGCTGCTCACTAAATATGTACTAGATGATGATCTGGGTAGGATCTTCCTTTTCAGGTCTAGGGATATGCAAGTCTGAAAACTCAGGCAGGTACAGTAGTGGGGATTGCTCAGTTTGTCTATAACTGAGATCTGGACATTGCTTATCAGGGGGGTCCCATAAAAAGATGTCCAAGAAATAGATGCAATTAGGATGGAGCTTTGAAGTGCTTTAATCCGCTGGAGATAAATAGGAAGAACATTCTCCAAGAAAGTATGGGGAGTACAGAAGTAGCAGAATGGTTAGAGGTGTCATGTACTAGTACAGTAAAAGATATAACCAAAGGTTTTATAGAACGTTGGCCTAAGTTCTTAAGAGAAACCATCATTTCCTGACATTGTCAGTTATAAGCACACATCCATGTGCCTTTCTAGGGGATCAGAGTGTAAAGTGCAGCCTTGTCTGTCCAACAGTCTGAAGACACTGGTGGAGGTGATGGACAGTAGATCCCGATCCAGAATAGTGGCAGTGAAAGGCCTCACCTGTTGAAGGAGGATTGGCAGGCTTGTAGTTGACTGCTTCAGTGGTTCAGACCATCCAAACAGAAGTCAAAGGAACTTGGGGAGTTAGCTTCCCATTAACAAATCTACCAGGAGCTGGTCTTGTTTTCAGCATGACAACAAAACAGTTCTCTCTGTTAGATGTCTCCCCCTTCCCTGCTGCTGTAGTTTGGATGTGGTTCGGTATCCATGGTGGTGGTGGGCTCTTTAAGAGACAGGGCTTGTTAGGTCGCTAGGGGCATGCTCTCAAAAGAGACTGTGAGATCAGTTCATTATACGTATAACCCTCTGGCTTCCTGTTTGCTGATAGGATTTTCCCCTTTCCTGTAAGCTCCTGCCATCTGCCATGAGAAATTCATGACAGCCAAACTGTAGGTATAGGTACCATATCTTATAATTTCCATATTGTGAACTCAAAGTCTCTTTATTTATCCTCAGGTGTGTTGTTATAGCAATAAAAAAAACAGACTGATAAAAGACGTCCTTAAAGAGTATCGCCCCATAGTGGCTGTCCACATTTGTGCTCCCACCAGCACAAGTTGTCACTTGTGTTTTTGATCTTAGCCTTTCTGATGCTATAAAATGGAATCTCAGGGTCCATTTTATTTGTATTTCCCTGATGACTAAGGAGTTAAGTGTTTCTCAGCCATTTGAGGTTCTTATGTCCAGAATTCTCTGTTTAGATATATGCCCCATTTTTTATTTGAATTTTTTGTGATGTCTAGTTTCTTGTGTTCTTTATATATTTTGGAAGTCAGCCCTTTTGGATGTGAGGTTGGTGTAGATGTTTTCTCATTCTGTAGGCTGGGTGGTGGTTTCTCAAAAAACTGGGAATCAATCTATCACAAGACCCAGCTGTACTACTCTTGGGCATACACCCAAAGGACACTCAATCATCCTGCAAGGACACTTTCCCAACTATGTTCATAGCAGCTTTATTTGTAATAGCCAGAACTGGGAAGCAACCTAGATAGCCCTCAGTTGAGGAATGGATAAAGAAAATGTGGTACATTTACACAATGGAATATTACTAGCTGTTAAAAACAAGAACACTAGGAAATTTGAAGGCAAATGGATGGAACTATAAAAATTCATCTTGAGTGAGGTATCCTGACTGACAAAGATAAACATCATAAGTGTAGTCAGAAGTTTCTCTCCTGCTTGCCAGTTCCCAAATACCTAGTAGCTGCTTTCCAAATAATTGACTCAAAGGCTTAGTATTACTTATAAATGCTTGGCCAGTAGCTCAAGCTTATTACTAACTAGCTCTTATGTTTAAATTAACCCATAATTCTTATCTTTGTTTAGCCACATAGCTTGGCACCTTTCCTCAATCCAACATTCTCATCTTGTTTCTTTTCTGACTTGCAACTGTGTGTCTGCCTTTCCTTTTCCCAGAATTCTCCTAGTCTGGTTACACCTGGCTACTGGCCAATCAGCATTTTATTAAACCAATTTGAGTGACAAATCTTTACATTGTACAAAAGCACTGTCCCACAGCAGGTATGAACTCACTCATAAGTGGATATTAGCTCTAAAATAAAAGGATAACTATGTTAGGTAACAAGAAGGGTTCATGGAGGGATGCCCAGATCTTCATCAAAAGGGGAAATAGAAGAGAATTAGTGAGTGGACTGAGGGCGGTTGGGGATGGGAACATGAGCGATCAGATTGTGGGGGATGGAGGGGAAGAACACTGAAAGAGATTGCTAGAAGGGAAGCATTTTGGGGTCAGGTAAAAATGTGGTGCAAGGGAATCTCCTAGGAAACTACAAGAATGACCCTAGTTAAGACTCTTAGCAATGGTGAATATATAGCTTGAAGTGGCTAGCTCCTGTGACCAGATTGGTGCCTAGCCCAATTGTCATCAGAGAGGCTTCATCCAGCAGCTGATGGAAACAGATGCAGACCCACAGCCAAACATTAGACAGAGTTTGGGGAATCTTGCAGGAGAGGGAAGAAGGGATTATAGGAGCCATAGGGGTCAAGGACATCACAAGGAACCCTGAAGAATCAATTAACTTGGACTCATGGTTTCACAGAGGCGGAACCAATAACCAGGAACTGCATGGGACTGACCTAGGCCCTCTGCATGTATGTTACAGTTGTGTGGCTTGGTCCTCCTGTGGGACTCCTAACAGTGAGAACAAGGACTGTCTCTGAGTCTTTTACAGGCCTTTGGGAACCTACTCCTCATACTGGGTCAGCTTGCCTTAATGCACTTAATACATAGGGAGATGTTTAGTCTTACTGCAACTTGATAAGCCATTTTGTTGCCATTTCCTAAACAGGAACAGAGGAGTGGATTTGGGGGACTAGGGGAGTAGGGGGAGGAGAGGGAGGGAAACTACAGCTGGGGAATAGAATAAATAAATAAATAAATAAATAAATAAATAAATAAATAAATAAATAAACTTACATGCATATAAAAAAGCATTGCTTCAAAGAGGACCTTATATCATACTGTTTAAATTTTTTTGAGCAATACATGTTGACTACTTTGCATATATTGTTTTACCATTACTTCCTTTTGACAATAAGGAATTTTATCACTTTTTAGAAAAAAATCACTTTTACTCCTTATAAAAATAGACCAATAATAAAATAAAACATAGTGTATCTTAGCCATAATTACATCTTAGAGAGTGGATAGAGGCTCATCTTTGTCTTTGTGCTCTAAACTAGAGACCCATTCTAAGCCTATAATGAATTAGGCTTGTCTTCCCCTCACAACAGCCCTGAGAGGAAGAGAACATCATTTCCCCCATTTGACAGGGACACGTACACCTATTTATTCATCTGTTTATGAGGCGCTGGCTGCACTGGTCACCCCACACAGTCTCTTCTTTCTTTCCAGGGCTCACATTCTTACCTGTGACTTCTGCAGACAGTCCAGAATTGAGGTTGGTACTGTGGGCATCCTGGAACATCAGAGACGTTCTAGGAGTCCAGTGCTTGCTTCTCTCTGGGTCTCACTTGTTCAAGTAGGGAAGAGAAACCAGAGGAAATGGGAGCCCAAGATCCCTGCAGCTGTGGATCCACAGGTTCTGATGGCAGCCTGGAGAGACCTTGAGCTTTGAGAAGCCTGAGGCCTGATGGCACTCCTAAATGCAAAGGAGGATGAGAATTGGCCTGTCTGTAACAATGCCTTTAATTATTATGTTAAATTGCTCTACTAAACTGTATTGACTTATCATTATCCAAGCTCACTTGCTTCCATGAGTAGAGTTCCATAGTCCATTTACTTGTCATCCTGTTTCCACATACAAATCAGTGGCCTAGACTGAATTTTAGCTTTGTAATTTATTAGGTGACCTCGAACAGATAATTCAGTACCAGATTTCTCATCCATGAAACAAGAGCAGTAATCCCCACCCCACTGGTCATAATGGCAATTGAGTAAGACTGCATATTCAGTTCTTAGCATAACTTAGCGTGTAGTACTCTGATTAGTGACACTGACTGTTGCTGTGTCAGTGGCAGACTTCAGAAACCAGTATAAATCCTTTAGAGACTTAATGCAAAGTTTTGAAAAGTTGTACCTCATGGACCATGTCTCCTTCTCTGGTCCCTGAGAGATGTGCAGACAAAGACCTCCCCACTCATTCTTTCCATATCAGACTTCTTGTATAGGAAAAATCCAAGAGCACCTATCTTATTTTAAAAATTATAGTATCTGTATGCATGTTTCAGATATATGCCCCACTCATGTGCAGGGCCAATGGAGAACAGAAAAGCACTTACAAATCTAATCTCTTTCCACTCCTACTGTTCATTTCTCTATATAACAGTGTGTTGCCCCGCCCACCACACACTATTTCTTAAAACATAGCTTTTAATGCTTGTGACTGGTTCCAGCCAGCATTTAACCTGATTGTAACCTTGGGAAAATGGATTATACAGTGACCTGACAATCTTACTTCCTGCTTCCCTAAATCAGGGTTTAAAATGGAGAGAAGAAATTAAAATTTTGAGCCTGCTTAATTCTGTAAATTTAGACACAAAAATACAATATTCAGAGCAATGTTGTTATTTCAAGAGAGTCAATTTTAAACTGTTAATAAAAGAAATACCATTCTGAGCCAGTGATGGATAGGAATTATGCAGGAATAACATGTAAAATGAGGTGGTGCTGATGGTAGTCAGCCATGTGCTATTTGCTTTCTTTAGTGAAACTAGCTGAGGTAAAAGGGAAAAAGGAGCTTCTACTTTGATGAAGCATTAAACATGATTGAACTGCTTACAGCTGCAGCTCTGTGGCATTATGTAAATGAAGGCAGCACAGAGCTGCTGTTTTTAATGTGTCTGCTATCAAAGGACACACACAACAGCTCTACAACAAACATAAACAGCTTAGCGATGTCTAAAGCATTCACAAGGTGGGAGGCTGTTCTGTTTAGTGTGGAACATGTAGACATCAGTTATTTCCTGTTTAGGACAAGAATCTCTATGAACAGAATTGGAATATGGATGTTTTAGATTCTTCCTAATTACTATTGGCTGCTCTATTCCAGACCTCAGTGGCTGGAGGATGCTCACATCAGGAAGTACATGGCTTCTAAGATCCTTACTCACTTTCCCTGTAGGCTTTCCCATAACTAACCCTGTTCTAGTCATTTGTCAAACAGTCTGTGTTTGTTAATAATGGATTTCTCCTTTTTAATTATTCAAAGAAAAAGATATGACAAACTATGTCTAGCATATGAATGTGTATATATATATATATATACATATGCACATAAATGACTGAAGAGAATTGATACAACAGAATTGTCTTCTTACCTCCGAGTGTGACCATAGCACACATGCACACACAATGACAACAATAATAGTAAGTCTAATCAATTAATTAAAATACTTATAATCAGTCTCAGAACTTGATAAATTATTTTTGTATATCTTTGCACATTTGACATTATATAGGATGACTTCCAAAGTACATTCATAGTCAAATGTTGTCTAGGGTAGCAATGTCCAGTAAAAATACAAAAGCTTTAAATGTAACATTAAAATTTGGGGGTAGCTATGGTGCTTTTTTTTTTAAATTACAGTATCATAATTTGAATAGGAGCCAGATGTCCTGTTCTTTTCTTCAAAGGCAAAGAGAAAATTCTTTTCCAAATCACTTGAACCTGAGACAAAAATGACCGTTTCTCCCACGTTATACTGTAGTAGACTTAGTTACCAGGTGGACTTCTTTAGCCTTTCAGAGAGGACATTCTAGCCCTCATGATCTCATCAACCAGGAGAATGTTGGCGGCAATCACAGTACAAGAGTGAAGCAACTGCTTCTTCACACAGCAGTTATCCCACACATCCATCTCTGTTGCCACCACCGGCTCACCTGTGTTCAAGTCTACACCTACAAGTTGACCTGATTCTGAATGCTCAGCTTGAACTTTAACTAATGTTTCCTGAAGGTCAAAACCAGAGTTCTGTGCAAGAACCTTAGGAATAATGAGCAAAGTATCTGCAAATGCCTGGACTCCAAGCTGAGCACTGGCCTTGTATTTGATCAGAGCCTCTGCCGTTGCCTCCTCTACTGCACAGCCATCATCAATAGCATCTTTCACAGTCCTCAAGCCACCTCTTATTGCATCCTTGATTCTAGTGAGCATGTGCTTATTTGGTCCTGTAACCAGTAGTGTGACAGAAGAGGGACTGTTACAGTTCTCAATAAAGGTGAACTTCTCTTTGCCCAATGTATACTCATAGACGAGACCTGCCTGCCCCAAACAGTCAGGACTCAGGTCACCCAAGGAATTCAGAGCTACCCCACCACAGGCAAGTGTAAGCCTCTCCATATTTCTCCTCTTGGCCTTGCGCAGAGCCACGATGCCTTCTTTTGCAAGGGCATCTAAGGAAAAGGGGTCAATCCCCTTTTGATTAATAACAACAAATCCTTTTTCTGAATCACCACAAGCTTTCTTTTTCGGTTCTATTATCTTTTTAACTCTATCTTCAATGAATTTCCTTTCAGACTTTATGAGTTTCTCTCTCTCTTCTGCACTCTTGTAAAAAAAAATCCAGAAATCACTTCTGTTTTCTCCTATTCTAAGGACACGTTGCATGTGAGGATACAGGCATTTTCTACTCTTTTCTTCATATCAGGGTGCCGTGCTCCAAGATCCAAAACAAGCCCTCTGATTAAGTTTCTGATTTATGTTTCTTCTCCATGATCTCAACCATGAAGAGGTCAATGGGTTAATCTCTTTTCTTAATGGCCAAAATGGAATCCACTACAGCCTCTGTTAAGACATCAGGAAGTTCAGCATGAATTTTAGTTTGCTGGGATGTTCTGGCCACATCGATGAGTATTTCTCTGCTTATCTCTCTGCTTACTTTGACCTGTTCCAAAAACTGGAGTGCCTCTTCCTTTGCAGCTTCAAAACCTTCAGTTATTATCCTGGAGTGAAGACCCTCAGAAATGTAGAAGTCTGCCTGTTTCAGCAGCTCTCCAGTGATAAGGACATTGGACATAGTACTGTCTCCCATTATATCATCCTAGTCAGTAACTACTTTTGCTATTAAAGAGGCCGTTGGGTGTTGAATTTGCAAATCGTGAAGCAGCACATTGCCATCTTTGGTAAGTTTGATGTCTCCAGCACCAGATACAAGCATCTTCATGGTGCCCTTCGGCCCCAAGTTGGTCCTCAGAACATCCTGCAGGCCCTGTGCCACGCTGATGTTCACTGCCAGTGCTGCCTGCACCCAGGGCACCTTGGCTTTAGGGTTAGGGTCTTCATCACTGCTGTTGCTGGCCTACCTCAGGGAGAAGCCCATGGCACTTTTTTTAATGTAAAAATAAAACAAAACAGGTAAAGTTAAATTTAACCATGCATTAAAAGTGTAATTTTGATACTCCACGATGCCCATGAGAACATTAGAGAAACACTTTGCAGAGCCAGCCCTTCTTCCATCCTTGTGTGGGCTCTGAGGATCCACTTGGCTTGTCAGGCTTGCCTCTACCCACATGCCCCCTTCTCCTGGGAGTTGTTACTAACAGTTTGCAAAAGCAGGCAGAATGCTGAATAGGCATATTGTGGCAGCTGACGTACAAATGACCAAAAAACATTTAAAATGTGCTCAGCCTCATTCACAATTATGGCAATGCAAATTCAAACTACTGTAGTAATGATATCTGAGTATAAATCTAATACTCAGACTTTAAAAAGAAATGTAAACATATTCACAGAAGCTAATTTATAATATCCAAAGCTTAGAAATAGTCCATATTTACAACAATAGAAGAGTGAGTGGATTATAGAATGCTGGGGCTCCATGAACTGGATTACAGATAAATGGCCTAACTGGATGAGTCCCATGGAAAGAAGGAAGCTTCACTGTAGAAGTCACTCCTCTAAAGTTCAAGATCAGATAAAATGAAAATAGGGTTTGTGTGTTTCTTTGAGAAAGATTTTCAAAGGTATACAAAAGGAAGCATCTAGAGTCTTGACAGTGGTTTTTTGTTTTTGTTTTTGTTTTTTAACAGAACCTTGGTAATATGAGTGTGTTACTTCACAAGACTATAATAGTTGTCTACCTCGGATTCGTGTACTTAGGTGTGTGCATGTATATGGTATACTTGGTTAAAATCTCTTAAAATAACTTGGGAACCTAAGATATAGAAATGCTTTCCATGCTCTTAATTCTCTAAGTCATTGATGGCCTGAATTATATACTTAAACACCTGTCACTCTAGACTAGCCCCACTGCCAGTGTTTAGTAGCCATTGTGGCTACTACCTGTACCTTATGGATGGGCTGCATACTCCCATCATTTTGGAGCTTCTCTGGGGTTAGATGTCTCAGGTATGCACTGTAGTATTAGATAAGAGCCGGAGACTGTCTCTTCTGGGAGCACATTATAACCTTACTCTACCTTCTTTGCTTTTATGGAAATTTTCCATTTGGAGCAGATGATTGTTTTGCTATTTCATGAATGCCTAATAGCATCATCATCATCATCTTGGTTATTTGTTCCTTATTACTGTTCTTTCGTGACTATCTCTTCTTTTGAAGAGTTTGTAATTCTGTGCATGTCAGGGAGGAGTAAGGGTTACACGCAGCTGAGGATAGGTGCCCACGGAGCATCGGAGGGCACTTGACCCACAGGAACTGGAATTATAGGTGGCTGAGAGCCACCTGGCGTGGATGTCAGAAACCAAACTCAAATCCCATGCAAAGCAGTGCCCATTCCATTAGGCATATCTTCAGCCCCATAGGCAATGGTTTTTTTGAAAACAACTTTTATTGAGCTAAACATGTCTACATAAATGGCACTATTGTAAGTGAATAGCTCAAGTAATGTTTATAAGATGAGCACACTTATTTGTGTGTATTCAAGAAACAGAGCAGCTAAATGCCCTGAAATAAGTGTATACATTTGATCACTGATTTTTAAACCAAAATGTCAAGAATATGCAATGAAGATGGGACAGTTTCATTGATAGATGGTGTGAAGACAACTGGGTATCATATGAAAAGAATTAAATCCTGTCTCACACACTTACACAAAAGCCAACTTCACATGATCTAAAAGTATAATTATAAGATGTGAGACTATAAACCTATTAGAAGAAAACCTGAGAAAAGCTCTCCTATGAGCTTGCTCTGTGCAGGGACTTTCTGGAGGTGACAGATGTAGAAATGGACAGATGATAGTGTGTTAGCACAAGTAAGATCACACTTGACAGAACAGAAAGAAAATCTGTGAAATGGGTAGAGGAATCTCAAACTGTGTATGTGATAGTCATGTCCTAGTTTGGCATTTAATGCTGTGGTAGAAATGTCCAAAGCAACCTGGGGAGAGAAGTGTTTATTTCATCTTACACTTCTATATCATAGACACCATTAAAAGAATTCATTCCCTAAAGGCTAATCTTAGTGAGGCATTCTTCTCTATTAAAATTTTGTGTCCAGTTGATAAAACTCAGCAAGTATAAGGGGCTACCATCCAAAATATGCAAAGAATTCAAACCTCAACTGCAAGGAAAAGAGTACAAAAAGACATACAAATGACCATCAGGTGTATGAAAAATGCCCAGCATCACTATTGGCAGCAATACAGAGGAAATCCACTGGCGGCCCCTGGTATTAGAGGATGCTCTATAAGAGATAAAAGACAAGCTTAAGAGAAGTAGGGAAAGGGTCCTTCTGCACATGGCTTGTGGAAATGTAAATTTCTGCAGCATTTTGGGAGACTATAGAGCTGTTTGAATCTTTAAAGATTTTGTTTTTAATTACGTGTTTATGTGTTGAGGGTCGTATGCACATATAAGAGTACAGATGCCCATGGAGGCCAGCAGAGGGCATAGGGTCCGCTGGAGCTGAGTCACACACAGTTGTAATCTGTAAATTACAGGCAAATGACAAGGGTGTTGGGAACTGAACTCCAGCCCTCTGCAGGAGTAGTACGCAATCGTAATTGCTGAACCATTTCGCCAGCCCTTTAAAATTATTTCTCTATTAAGAGTAAAGTATAGTAAGAAGCTTCTGGCCCAGCTTAGCCTTGCAGGCTGAATGAATCTCTCTTGTCCATGGCCTAGCCTAGCCTGCGGCTTAAACCTGCAGCCTCACTTCATTCCAAATAATCACAAAAAGGCTTCTATTAATTACATGCTGCTTGGCCTATGGCTCAGGCATGTTACTAGCTAGCTCTTGCATCTTAACTCAACCCATTTTCATTCATCTGTCTTGCCATGTGGCCCGTGGCTTACCTGTGTTTCTTTTTGGCCTTTGGATCTCATCTCTGTTGGGCAGCAGTTCATCTCTGACTCACTCTGTCTTCCTCCTTTGTCTATGCTCAGACTTCCTGCCTGCTTCTCAGATGCCTTGCCAAAACAGTTCTTCTGTTAACCAATGATATTAACAGGGTACAGAAAAACATCTCACATCATGTCCCCTTTTCTGTCTAAGCAAAAAAAAAAGTTTTGATTTCAACATTGCAAAAATATATATAACAAAACAGCTATCAAGCAAGAATTACAATATCTAAAAAAGGAGAAATGCTGCGTGATTACACTCGTATACATTGTAGATATTTGTCCCTCCTATTGGTTGAATAAAACACTGATTGGGAATAAGACAGACAGGAAGTATGGGCAGGGCTACCAGACTAAGAACACTCTGGGAAGAGAAGGAACAGAGTGGAGATGCCAGGAGATGCAGAGGAAAGAAGATGAAATAGTGCTCTGAGAGAAGGTACTAAGCCACTTGGCTAAGACTTTGTGTGATTATTTGGGACCTAGCAGCTGAGGGGGTTTTATTTGGGACTGCTGGTCCAGATCTCAGGGCTACAGCAAGCTGGAGACTCTTACTACAGTAAAGCTATGTGATCCAGCAACTTTACTACTGGTGCATACATCCTATGGAACTAAAGTCAGCATCCAAAGATATGTCTTCAGCCTTAAGTTCTTTTCAGTATTATTCACAGAAGCTAATATATGGAACAACTGTAAATGATTATCAACAGATAAGCAAATAAAGAGCATTATTTATATACATAGTAGGATACTGTTCAGCTATTGTTGCAGCGGTTAATCTGGAGAACATAATTTGAAGTAAAATTAGCCAGGCACAGAAAGACAAATACTTCATGGTTGCAGTTGTATATAAAATCTAAAAGTGTGAACTGACAGGGGAAGAGAATAAAATGGTGGTTACCAGGCTTGGGAGGAGGGCACGGTGATCACCTGGGCAGGAAAGATACTGGTCAAAAGATGTTACACTTCAAAGTAAATAGAACATTATGAGTAACCCAGGGCCTCTTGCCTTCCACTTACTCCCCAATTGTTGTAACAAACCACAACTAATGAAGCTAGAGCCTGGTCCATGAGCTCTCTATGGCTGGGGTGATGCAGTGCTTGTCTTTATGAATCTAGCACCGCTTGCCTGGGTCATTATTGCAAAGTTCCCATAGGTGATTGACAGTGGTGGTGGTTCCTGATTCTCTGCACTGTGGGGGCATTCAAGAATGTGCCTGTTTTACTCTCAATGAACATTTGGGTGATTTTCCAACTGTTCTACTATGATTGTGTTCACATCTGTGTTAGTTCACTACCAGGAGTGTGCCATAGCCTAACTCAGTAGGTAGATATGGCCAACAGTTTTCAGAACGCAGACAGCCAAAGTCTGAGCTGTTGCACTTTCTCACAGTCTTGCGTGTTTGTCTCTGATTTGGCTTTGATCATCCCTGTGCTCATTTTTTCTGACTTGAATTGCTTTGAATGTTCCTCATTGTGTTGTCTGACTTTTCTCTATTGATTTGTTTTCTTATATATTTCCAATAGGAAGTCTATTGCACCCATGCTGTAGAAGTCCCATCCTGTTCCATAGTCTTCCTTTTCCTTGAGTGACATCTGTTTGTTTCTTTATATTATCAAAGTCATTTTAATTCTAAATGCTGAAGCTTATCTCTGCTGTTAGTTTGCAAGCGTACTCACCTGTTTCTTCCTGAAAGTGTTGTTTTGTCTTTCACATTTAGCTTCTCTTCTGCATGAAGTTAGTATCTGTAGGGTGTGAATAGTAGGCTAAGATATGCTTGTTTCAATGTGGCAGCCCAGCTATCATGTAAGCACTGTGCTGTGGTGATATGTTATATATTTAATAAAACCTGGACTATCAAGAGATCAACCCACAGTCAAACTAGGCAGAGGTAGCTCACTCCATTAGTCCCATCATTTGGGAGACAGAGATCATTCTGGATCTCAGTGAGTTCCAAGGATAACAGAGCAGTGGTAACTCACACTTTTAATCCCACCACGGGGATCCAGAGAATCTCTGTGAGTACAAGGCCAAACAAGCAGGCAGTGATGGCACACACCTTAATCCCAGCGTGGGGAAAGACCAGGAGTGGTGACCTATGCTGTAGTGTGGTGACCTACGCCTTTAATCTTAACCTGGATGTGATATAGCTGGGTGAGAAAGGTATTTAAGGCAGGCATAGGAAGACAGATGAGGCTTTAGAAGTGACCAGGAGGGAGGCTGAGGAAGCTGGAAGCCAGCTGGGTGAGATTTGACTGTGGTGTTTCTCTATTTGATATTTCAGCCTTTCCCCGATATCTGGCTCTGAGTTTCTTTTAATATAACCAGAATTCATGCACCACTGTGTCATTCCCATTATAAAGCAATGACATTGGTACAGAGGCCTAATCTAGGCTATGTACTGTTCCATTACAACCTGCCATCTGCTGTTGTTAATATTGAAGCAAAGTGGTAGGCGGGTGGGTGAAGTTCTTGAGACAGAAATTCTAGTCAGGTGCAGTTAGTTTCTCAGACAAACCAGGAGTCAGTATTAGGAAGATGTCACGTGAATATGAGAGCTCAGTGTTTCAACCTTCACCTGATGATCTGGTTTTTGTTTGTTTGTTTGTTTTGTTTCCTTTAGCTTCACTTTTGTCAATAAATTATGCTTCATATATCCTAATGCATATTTGTGCTTTATATATGTGTGTTCCTGTGTTATAGCACATTTATTTTATAGCATTATGCTATTTTTATAATAAAATACAAAATTGACATTACACAAAAATCATAAAATAGATACTCTAGGAAGAAAATGATTTTTTCCTACCTTTGTGTCAGCTAAGGCAGGGTGGAATTTTGATCATCAATAATTATCTGAGAGTTTCGGCAAATGGTAGCTGTCTTTTCCTGTTATGCATATCTATTTTCTCTTGTTCCACATGTCTGTTTTCTCTGTATCACACTCAACTATGGCATCAAAGCTGACACAGTAGCTCCTGTCTGGACACCAGTAGAAAGGGACAGAAGGACTTAGCCCTAAATCGTGACCATAGTGACACAGGTGTCTCTGCCCACATTACTTTGGCGTAGACACACTGCATGCCCTCACCTACCTGGAAAGGGAAAAAACAATCTTTACTTTGTGCCCAGAGGAGACCTGGATATATTTTAGAGGGATGATCACCTTCCCACATGATTGACTTTGGAGCACATGACCCTGAATCTGTGTTTGTCTAAGAAAAATAAACACACAAAGACAAACTCATTTTCTTTTGTGGTCACATCATGTTATTCTTTTAACCTCTGAAAAAAATTACTGTGAGCACAGGCATGGAGGCCTGTCCTGTCCAAGCCCTTCATGGATTCTCATGTCTCAGCATGCAGACATCTGAATCCCCACGGCAAGCTCTGCCCTCTCCATTGCAGTCAGACCCCAGCCCTTCAGACTCTCTTCGCTTCCAAAGGAAGGCATGACTCCCTACTCACGATTAAACGTTTTTCTTTCCTTGTTTTTGCCTGGCTTTTCTGAAACTTGTAGTCAGATCTTTCCTCAGAGAAACCATCTCAGATGCTGGAGTTGATGGATCCTCTGCACTCTGCCCCTCATGACACTCTGCACGTTACTTCCAGGACAAATCGTTTTTGTTCAATCCATTTCTCCAGTAACAGTGTGAGCCTCGATGCTCTGTTGACTCGCTGTAGGGCTTCCTTGGGTCTAGCCCAGTTACTGGCACATAAGTGCACATTAAGTGCTATTTGGTTCTATCTGTATACTTTATGTCCCTGACATTTATGCAGTCTGCAGAGAATGTGTGTGGGTGTTTCTGTAGTCCACAGAGGACAGTTTGATCGTGGGAAGTGAATCACAGAAACTGCAGGTACATTCATGCTCCTCCCCTATGCCATGGAGGCTAACCGCTTCCACATTAAGAATGCTTTTCCTAAATCCCTAAATTAAAATGCACACACCTTAATTTCCACTTTAAATGTTCTTCATGTTCTCTATTGAGTAATTTTTTTTTATGTTTAAGGTGAAAGCCCTGAAGTCAGATTATATATAACATTCAACACCCACGCAATGGGGACATCATGTAGACAGTCAGTTAGCAAACAAACCCTATGATGCTAAGATGTGTTTTCTCCTAGCATTTTGGAGGTGGTGCCAGATTACCAAAACATGGCATGACTTACTTTCTGTAATACTTTGCATCAGCAAAAGGGTGTGTGTGCACCGACTCCTGCACTGCTTGTCTTCATTCCTGTGTGTGTGGACTGTTCCCTTCTCTGCTCCTCCCTTCAGAAACAATACTAAATCTTATCACCTTTCTGTCTCCCAGTGTCCTCATGGGCTGTCAATGCTAGTCTTCATTTGAGATGCAAATGACTTAATGCTCTCCTACAGTGCCGATCTTATGGTAAAGCAGATGGACAGCAGACTCCATTATCTCTGTGCTCTCACAGTGGTGCTCTACAATCTTACTCCATATGAGAGCCACTCTTTAAATCTGTGTGAATGTGAGAGTATAAGGAGCATGGATACAGATGATATTTGCAGAGTCGAGTCTGTGTGCTTATTCACTGGTACTATTGAGAAATAATGCTTTTAAAGGTCTATTTTATGTCTAACGCCAGAAAACTCGGAAAGAGATGGGAACTGTATTCAAGTAGGAGCAGTGAGAGCCAAAGTGAATGTTCTGCTTCAGTTTCCTCAGCAGCGATGATAAAAACCCACTCAGCATGTGGAGAACTCACGCGTGCAAGCTCTCACTCCAGGACATGCCTTAAAGGGCCCCAGTGAGCTAGCCGACATCGCTGCAGCCTTTAGTCCTCAGATATCTGTTCCTCTCTCTCCCCTCTTGTTCTCCAGCAGCTACATCCCCATGACACCCTGGCTTACCACCACCTCTTTTGTAGCATCTTTTCAACTTTAGCAATCGTTATTGTTTCTGCGTCTGGTGATCGCTAATGTACTGGCTTCTGGTTTGTCACTCTTCTCAGTGCTGTGACCAAAACACCCAAAAGAAAGGAGAGATTTAATTTGGTTCACAGTCTCAGAGGGATTGGCCCACAGTTGCTAGGCTCCATGTGGTTGGGGAGCACATGGAGGGGAAAGTTTAGCTGAAGAAGGGGGAGATGAGAGACAGACAGACAGACAGACAGAAAGAGACAGAGACTGAAGAGGCTAGAGCAGAACAGCAAGTTATTCCAGTGAAGAATTCCTCAAGCTGGATCCCATTTGCAGGAGCTGCCAGGAGCCTAGCATCTAGCCAGGGAACAACCTATTGATACAGAGCCTCTGGGAGACTGACTGTTCAAAATATATCACCCTTGACCCTGACCTTCCTCACCATCCTCTGACCCTGACTGACCTTCCTCATCACCTCTGACCTTCCTCATCACCTCTGACCCTGACCTTCCTCATCACCTCTGACCCTGACCTTCCTCATCACCTCTGACCTACCTTCCTCATCACCACTGACCCTGACTGACCTTCCTCATCACCCTCTGACCCTGACCTTCCTCATCACCACTGACCCTGACCTTCCTCATCACCTCTGACCTGACCTTCCTCATCACCTCTGACCCTGACCTTCCTCATCACCTCTGACCCTGACTGACCTTCCTCATCACCTCTGACCCTGACCTTCCTCATCACCTCTGACCCTGACCTTCCTCATCACCTCTGACCTGACCTTCCTCATCACCTCTGACCCTGACCTTCCTCATCACCACTGACCCTGAGACCACCCACTAGGTACAGACTGCTGCACTTCATAGCTTGACTGTGCTCTTTGACTGTGGTTTTACAGACATCACTGACTCTTCCGGTTACTTCTCACAATCTGTAGAACAGTTGTCTCACAGCATTTTCCCAGGCCGAGCACATTAGTTCCTGCCTAGCTCCCTTTAGCGTTTATTCCTTGTTAGCTACTTAGTCTCATCTCTCACAGCAAGTGCAGTGAGAACAGAGCCTCGCATACTCACCATGTATCACTAACTAGCAGGTACTCGGTAAGAACATGTTAAAATTGTACACTATGTATTCTATAATTTAATTTTAATTTTAATGTGTTTGTACTATTCTAGGTTCTTGGCCTTGTCCAAAACATGAGTGTCTTCCAGTGTCCAAAATGTAAACACAAAACCCATATTTTTGGTGCTGATGGTGCAAGAAAACTAGCACAGACCCTTGACCTTGATATTCTCGGTAAGACCTTCGAGCACTCTTTACAGGGGAAGTGGCAGTGGAGTCTGGTGTGGAGTGTAGCATAGGTAGTTGTTTGGGGCTTCATGTTTTTGAAGTGTTAGCATAGAGCTGCTGTGTGCATCAAACTCTTGTTGGTATCTGTGCTGATTTCTATGACAGATTTAAAAATGCCTCTATGTTTAGTTTGAAGAGAGAGATATGGTCCACAGCCATATTTAGACCATTTTACCATGGTCTAAAGCCATATTCTAAAGGTGATAGTTAGCTTGCTTGTGACATTGGACATGAAGAGTTCTAAGAGGAGAGTGTTGGACTGTGTGTAAATGCCTTCATAAGGAGTTCTTGCGCGTTTGTCTTTCAGCTGCTGAGTGACAATATCTTCTCCTTATTACTATGATTTGCAGTTGCCATTTCTATAAAATATGGTGTCTGAATTTTCATTGTATACATTGTTTATTGTACTTAATCCAAGAATTAAGTAGTATAAGAAGAGAAAAAGTCATATGATGAGTAGAAAAAGAAAAAGAGATTTTGGATAAAACATGACTTTTCAAAAAAATCCACAAGCAGGCTCTGGATGTTTAAGACAACATGATTTTCTGTTATAATCATGAATGATCTGTTTTGAGCTGAAGACAGATGTTTCTAGCTTCAGGCTGTTCAAAATTAAGATCCTTTAGAGATGAAAGCATTTCAAAACATTCTCAATTGTAAGTTTTAAAAGCTAATGCTAAATGTATTATTGTTATTATTTATTGCTCTGTAGTAGCCACTACAATACAGGTGAATGCTAATGATATGTTTTGATACATTACTATAATTATAGCCAAAAATTATACTCTGAAACTGTTTTTCATTTAACTAACCTAGAAAGTTCAATTTTCCAAATCTGCATAATAATGTAACAGATTTACTTTCACTTATGTAATAAAGTAAATGTGTAATTATAATGGCATCATTGAATTATGCTGAGAGTGTGATTCCCAACCTAGAACCAGTGGGACAGTTTTGTAGTAATTTATTAAATATTGAAAACCCTCATAGACTGGGGGTTCCCCCTTCTGCAGCTGTTCACAAATGCTTGATGACCCAAAAGCGTGTCACAAGTAGTAACTGTGGATCTCGCTGTGGAGGAGCATATATCTCTATACTGTTACAGGGAAAATAGCTAGGAGTTAACCACTCATGTATTAATGTAGTTGGGGAACCCGAGAGCTGTCCGTGGACTGCAGCAGGCAGTCTGCTTATAAAGAGGTTGGAACTGGGGCTGAGGAACTGAAATCGAGGAGAAGGCGCTCAGCTAAGGTTTCTGCTGTTTAACAGCCCGTCCCCACTTCTTTGACCTGTTGGGTTGATTATTCCTTAAACAGATTTTTAAGTTTTTCTATTATATTTTTTAACAAATTTGTGTCCTGTGTGGGGTGAAGGGCTGGTGGCACATGTGCCACTGTGTTCACGTGGAGGTCAGAACAACTTTCAGGAGTCGATTCTTTGCTTCCATGACTTGAGTCCCTGAAACTGACCTCAGGGCCTAGTGTTTTTACCGCCTGAGCCGCCCCTATGACCTGAAGTAGCTCTTTAGGCCTTTATCTGTGTGAACTGAAAGGGATAGTTGATGCACAGTGGGTAAGTCTCAGACCATCCCGAGAAAAGTCCACCCAGCATCTGGAATGTGCCCCAGCTATTCAAAAGATGCCCTTTCCTACCCAGGCTGCTTCATTCCCACGCTCTTCGGTGTCTGTGTGTAGTCTCAGGACTCTCTGGAGGGCAAGTACCATGTCAGCAGGCAACAACATGACATACAGGCTTGTCCTGTTTTACTCCATTGCTGCAGCAGAAAGAAGGCATTTGGGTTTCCTTGCTATTCATAAATAAGGGTAAAAAATTCCTGGGTTTCTAAGCACTTTATGTAACATTTACCTGTCTGCTCCTGTAAGAATCTCCTACAGTATTAAGTTGACCTGTAGACAGGACATCAAATGTGCTGCAAAGCTAATCCTTAAGTGAAATAATCATATAGTTTGTCATTTGGCTGTTGGATATTTTATTTATCAGAGTTCTCTAAAGGAACAAAACTAAGAGAGAGGAGGGGCAGAGACAGAGAGAGAAACAGGGCAGGAGGAGAGAGGAAGAAAATGAGAACGTATACTTTATTATTAGAGTGGCTTACAGTCTGCAGTCTCGCTGGTCCAGTAATGGCTTTCTCTCAACCTGGACCAAATGGCTAAGAATCCAGTACGTGTTCATTCAATTCACGAGACTGGATGTCTCCTCTGGTCTTCAGTTCATATTGGAATCCTAAAGAGGTAGGTTCTAACACCAGCAAAGGAATGCTTCAGCACCAGAATAGATGAACCTGCTAGCAAGAGTGAGGGGAAACAGGCGAAAGCAAAAGCTTCCCTCTTCCATGTCCTTCTGTGGGGGTTCCCACTAGAAGGTACGGCCAGATTTAGGGTGGGTCTTCCCAGCTCAGATGGTCCAGTCTAGCAAATCTCTCACAGGTGTGTCTGGCTGATTGGGTTTTAGTTGGATACAGATGTAGTCAGGTTGACAACCAAAATTAGCATCATGGGCATTTAGTAAAGTGTGAAGATTGTATGAGCAGACTACAACAATATGCATGTATGAAAATATTATGATGAAACCCATTTTGTACATTAATTTAAAAAACATAAAAATAACTGGAACAAAAAGAAATATGATTGCAAAGTTGGCTAATAATGGCAGCCTGAAATACCTGTCCCTCTGCCATGCCATGTAATAAATTACAATACTTTGTGACATAGACTTCTGAATTGTTTATACTGTTTGGCAGGGTACTGTGTGGGCTATTGACATAACCATATGTTTTGGTAACCTTGCAGGGGCTTGGGGTACTTATGAGAATTCTGAGAGACATGACAAGGTCATTCTCCTATGACTCCATTTACTTCATTTTAGTCCTCAGCATCCAGGAGACTGGGCCAAGGCACTCAGACTTGTCACATGTGCACAGCTTCTCCCCTTCAGCCTGTTTACTGGCTCTGCTTCCGAGAACACACAGAGCTCATGAGCTACGTATTATGTCACATGGGCTAGGAGATAGTAAAAAACAATGTCTCAAAAATAGATTAATCTTGGGATATATATCTAACTTACTTTAACATGTTTTTATTACACTTTATGTTTGTGTATGTGTGTATGGGAGCAGGTACCTTGGCACGTATGTGGAGGTCAGAGAACAACCTGAAAGTTGGTTCTCTCCTTGCACGGTGTAGGTCATGGGGATCTGCCTGGGGTCTTCGCATTTGGGAGCAAGCACCTCTACCTGCAGAGGCATCTTGCCAGTCCCTGATTTACTTTATAACAATTGTCTTCACTCATGTATCAGGCAACATTGGGAAGAATCTTTGGTGTCTTTTGGGGACTACTTTGCATCTGCATTTTTTCCTCATTCATCCTCGCCTTAGCATACAACACAATATGTCTATATCAGCTACTACAGGGGAGTGTCCTCCAAGCTATTCCTTGCCTGGAGATCTCCAGCAGAGAATAAGTCAGATGCCTCATTTCTTGGTCGGTTGCCCCATAGCTTGTCCCTATGCATGCATAGTCACTTGACTGCCTCAAGTGGAATTTTTCACTCTTAATTTGCATTTGAAATTCCTCTTTTAGGCATTTAACAAATTGAGGTTAAGCATAATTCATCTTAGTCTGAGAGACTTTAGTTCAGATTTTATTTCTTTCCGAAGTTGGAGTAGTGAGATTGTGGATGCATGTAGAAGCTTCTCTAGCCCTAATGTTTTCCCACGGGCTCTTGCAGGAGACATTCCTTTACACCTCAGTATAAGGGAAGCATCAGATATGGGTCGGCCAGTTGTGTTTTCACAGCCTGAAAGTGAGGAGGTAAGTTCCATTTTGTATGTCTTTCATTCTTTTGTGAGATGTATTCCCTATGATCTACAGAAAGTAGAGAAGATCAAGTCAAGCTTGCTTATGCACAGGACATATGTGTGACAGCAGCTGCTTCCCTGACCTTAAGTCACTCACTGTGGCCTGTGCTAGGCTGCAAGCATGGATGTCAAACTCAGTTCACACAACAGACAGTTGACCTCCTGGCAGTTTTCTCATGAAGAATCCATATTGAGAACTTGCTGGCTCTTACTAGCTGGCAACTTCTAACTGCTCCAGAGTGTGACACGTAAGGCATTGCAGCTTCAGCTGTTCTTGAGAGAAGGGAGCCTGATGTTGAGGAAGCAGCTTCCTGGAGCATCCAGTCAGTATGATGAGATGCTCATTGCGTTTACTTTAAGGAATATGATTGGGAATAAGGCAGAAAACCTAGTAGTGTTTCATTGGCCAGCACTGTAAGGGATAACTGATAGTGTTTCTAAGTTGCCAAAATATAAATTTTTTTTATTCTATGTGCATTGTTGTTTTGCCTGTGTGTATGTCTGTGTGAGGGTGTTAGGTTTCCTGTAGTAACAGACAGTTGTGAGCTGCCATTCAGGTGCTGGGAATTGAACTCAGGACCTCTGGAAGAGCAGTTAGTGCTCTTACCCTCTGAGCCATCTCTCCAGCCCCCAAAATATGAAAATTTTAAGGATAAACATTTTATTATAATATTTTTTGAAAAGTAGTCATGAAATTAGTCATGTATATATCTTCTTAGAAAGCCCAGGTATCATCTGTGTATCAGTTTGGATGTAGGTTTTGTGTCCCTTGGTCCACACCTCTGTCTTCAATACCTTCGGTCCCCAACTCCAGCCCTGCCTTAGACGGACTGTTTCTGTTCACACATGACAACCATCCTGTTTATTCTTCTTCACTTCTCTAATGTATGAACAAGAAAGTGTAAGAACTAAGCCTGATTAATGCCATGGGTAGAGTGAGAGGAGATTTGATCTAGAATTCTGAACAAACAGCACTGACTCATTCCCACTGGTGGGCGCACAGTGCCTTTCCCTGTCCTGAGCGTCGGCCGACGTGGCGCAGCTGTGCATGTGAGTAAGTACACTCTAGCACTTGACGCTGCTCTTCTTCCCTCTGCCTTTCAGATCTTAAATTTTCTTTTCACTTTTTCCTTAAAGATCTTTCAGATAAGCAAGACCATAACTCTTTATTGCCTTCATATTAAAGTATGGTAATCCCAACTATCAAAAGTATACTTTCAACATACTACATATGAAAAGTTTGAAATGAGGATAAAAAAAACATTGTGCACATTTAAATGACTTTCGGGAGCAGACTATTTAAAGGTATTCTCTGGTGATTCCTTACAGTAATAGTATTTACAATTAATTTCTATTTTGAGTTGAGATTTCAAGATATTTTTACCTGTCCATTATTGCTTCCCCCCCTTAAATTACTCCAAAAGTAAGAAACAGTACACTGAATGAGAGGAATGTCATTTAACAGAGTATATATAACAAACCATGCAAAGCTAATGCTAAGCAATAGTGTTTGTGGGATGGTTTGTTTGGAGTTAGTGTTTCTGTGGTGTGATCTGTATGTGTGGTCACTGTCTCTCACTGTCCCTCGGTGACAGGGCTGAGAGTCCCACAGCCTCAGTCTTTTGGGCTAGGCTAGTTTATTCAAAAATGATAAAAATCTCGTGTGTATATCAATGTTAAATATGAAGACTTCTGATCAATTTTAAGTAGACATTGCCACAAACAGGAAAGCATATAGTGCCTGGTTGTTGCTCTTCATCTGTGCAAGTTGCTACTTCCCGTTCTAAGCTTGCAGATGTTGTTGTTGGTCATTTTCTAATAATAGTAGGTAGAGAACCAGAATACATGATTTCTGTCCTATAACAATTCAATGCGACATGTGGGGAATTCCCTATTGCAGATGAGGAAACTGAAACTCATTGAGGAAGGTGAATCACTTCCCCAGAACTATCACCAGCCAGTAAACTGTAAAGCAGTCAAACGCCAGTCTGCTTTTCAGCCTGACCCTTCACATTGCGTCCGCCTCTGCCTCCCATGTTAACAGCCCCGACGTCTTTCATTTCCTCTAAGAGATGGGCACAGTGCTTGCTTGGTACATTCTTACCCTTTGTCACCTGGTTCCCATAGCACCCTTGAGAAGCAGATTCAATCTCCTTTACCTCCTGGAGGAGTTTGTTTACACTGAGGAAGTTTGTCCAGGATAGTACTAGAAGGCATGTGGACACTCAGCTGATAAACAGCCCATGCTTTCTCTTCCCAGTTCAGTTTCTGTTTGACTTTCTAATTATTTGAGGTCAGTTTGGTGTGGCTAGAGTGCCTGTCATCTTTCCAGGTCACCTCTTTTTCATCCAGCAAGAGCTCTGGAGGAGAGGCTGAGGAGGATGTGTCGGAAGACAGGGGATGGGGTCCTAACCTGGTCAGAGAGTCCCTGGAAATCTTTTTCAACATATATCAAACTGCATTTTTTTTTCTAGGAAATTGCCCAGGAGCTGTGTTAAGAGTCACAAAGGGGAGTCTGAAGGGATGGGAAAGCACAGATCAGAGTCCATTCAGAGTCATCACCAAGATAACCAACATCTAAGTGGAACCCAAAAGATTTCCCTATGCTCTTAAGTGTTTCTCCACATCTATATATTGATGCCATTATGGGGGGTAAATGAGATATGTGAAGACACCAGATAGATCAGATCTAAAGTGTCCCAGCCACCAGATGCCTCTCCTCTATTTAAAGGGCTATGCCCATGTGCCCTTACCCTTACATAGCATCAAGAAAGCGTTATTCTGATGAACAGTTCAGAGTAGCAGGATTTGAGTCATGAGAGTTGGGTTCCCAGCTTCAGCATCAATGCTATCATTTCTTGATGTTAAAATGCTACAACTGAGTCCTGGAATCTGCGTCTAGCTAAGAGAAATCTTTCCTCATGATAACTCTTTCTTTTTCTCAACAACACAAGTAAAGTTTGCTCCTGAAAGTTTCAGCAGTGGTGTTAACCTTCAGGAGAGTTGAACACTGCAGTGCTGGTGACTCAGTGCGGGGTGTGGGCTCTGCTGAGCTTGAGGCATCATTTGAAAAGCTTGTGATGTCAGTTATGAAGGGCTAATGGTCGCTATCTACCCGTGGGCCAAACTTCTGCCCCATGCGCCAGTTAGGAAGAGTAAGTTAAACCCAGATGTGAGTGATGACAGCCAGAGAAGCCAGCAGAGGAAGGACAGATGGCCGGCGCTCTGAGCTCAGCTCTGAATGTCATAGCATCACCTCATGTGGGCAGAACTGTAACTGACTCTGCCCTTGCCTGAGACCAGTACACATGGAGTGGACAATGACAGATGATCTTTAGGGTTTTATGGTTTATATCAAATAAAACATTAACACAGAGAATGATATCCTATTAGAAGATATTCTTGGTGGAGATTTTCAAATATAAATGGACAATTTTTTTCTTATGATATCTAGATCTTCTCTGCCTTAATATAAACTAAATATAATAAACCAACTACAAATATTTTTAAACAAAAATGAAACTAACTTCCATATATTTTCTTTCATTCTGGTCCCACTTGATTCCTGTTGCCTGCTAATGACAGGTCAGACAGAATTTCTTTAGATGGCCTAGTAAACAGATCTGCAAGAGGAGTAACAGTGTGAGAAATCTCAATTATAGCTTTTAAATAGGTGTGGTTGTGACATTTATGCTGGATGACAGAAACAGGGATTTCATTGTTCTCCAGGAAGCAATGTTCTCCAAACTATTCAAATGAGCTACTCAAGGAGACTGCAGTCCATCCTCCCTCCCCCCCCCTTGTTGGCAGTTGACATTTTTAAGACAGAGTCTGTGTCTGTGTAGCCCAGCCTCACATTGAACTCCATGTATCTGAAGATGACCTTGAACTCCTGATTCTCCTGCTTCTACCTCCCAACCACTAGGATTACAGGTGTGTGCCACCATGCCTGGCCCGGCTGCCCATTTCTTAGGGCATAATAGTAACGGCAGTGGCCACTTAGCTGTGTACACTCTATGCCAGCACTTTACATGCCTTCTCAATACTCTGGGAAGTGTATGCTGGTCCCACAGCCATTTTACAGCCCTAGAAACAGCCTAGGAGGGATATGTAACTAGGCAGAGCCCTTGAGCTAATCAATAATGACACGGAGCCTCCCCACCCAGCCTGACTCCAGGGCCCCAGCTCCTCTCCCATGAGGTGTGCTACCTCCTTCTAAGTCATTATATCTCACAGATTTCCCAGCATGGTGCGTCAAATGCAGTAAGGACCAAAATGGATTTGTTGAAATGATACAGCACTGCCTGAAAAACTTCAGTCTCAACAACTGTGTAGAGATGGCAACTGTTCAGATCTGCCCTTTGGGGGTCCCACAGAGAATGCCAATCTCATCATTACCTTGCGTGTGTTACACTGAGTCGAAGCTCCATTCAAGAGCAAAGGCTGACTGTGACAAATTTAATTATTCCAGAATCATCCAGAAGTTTTTGTATTGTGGTAGGTTTATGTCTCTAATTTAACATAGGCATGTAGAATGAGGTTTCTGGTTCAGACTAGCCCCACAGTTTGGACCTGCCCACCGCTGTTTATCTGGACCAGCAATTCCAAAGTTCTAAAGGAACACTTAGACACTTATATTAATTTTATTCTGTTTGGCCTATGTCTCAGGCATATTACTAGCTAGCTCTTTCATCTTAATTCAGTTCATTTCCATTAATCTGTCCTGCCACATAGCCCATGGCTCACCTGTGTTACCTTGCATGTTGATTCTTGGTCGGCTGGATTGGGTCTCTGTCTGACTAACCTCCTTCCCCTATCCATGCTTTGATGGTCTGCCTGCTTCTAAGATGCCTGACATAGGCCAAAACAGTCCCTTTATTTCACAGCATACAGAAAGACATTCCCACATCATAGGCAAGTGCTAAATGGTTCTGGAATGAAGTCCTTGATCCAGCTATTAGGGCTCAGGCATAAATGAAGATGTCATGTGCTGCAGCAGAGGCTCAGAGTCCATCATGTTACCAAGTAGTCATAATGTTTTAGACAGTCTTCATTTTTCTAGGCCATGGTTTCCTCATCTGTAAAGTGAAGGTGAGTCTAGAATTTATTCTGAACTATGAGGTTATGAAGTAGCTGGCAAATAGAAGTTGAGTGATTTTTAATAATATTAGTAGTATGATTATAACTATATCAGAGTAGAAATTTGTACTTTTACAAAATCTTCATATTGGTATGGTGGCCCATACTTGGAAGGCTGAGGCAGGAGGATTATAAATGCAAGGCTAGACTGGACTACATGGTGAAATATTGTCGCAAAAGATAAAGTCTTACTGTTTCATAGTTACTGTCTATGGATAAGATCAGCAGTTACTTTTTATAAATATCTGTATTGCACTTGTTTAAGGGAATTCTTTAAATTCAGATCTCACAGTCATGGTTGTAACCAGACAAAGGGCTCTGTGTAGCCTCTTAGTAATGCATTGTGCTGGGAATCCCAGAGAAGAGGTACGTGACACTGAAGTCGCAAGGTTTTACACAATTCCCAAATTCACCTGGAAAAGAGCTGTGCTGTGCTCAGTTCTGGAGCTGTGAGACACGTCAGAGAGTGTGAGGAAAATGAAATACTTGTTTTTCAGTTTACTAATTCCTTTTATCCCAAACAAGAGCTGGTGGCATCTGACTCCGGATTTCTAAGAGGAGGAAGGGTTATTTCCCTTCAGCTCACCTCGATTGCTAATTTACTGACATTGGGATTGGAATTTGAAACACAGCAGTTTCTGGTATTATTGTTTTAGAAAGTCAGCTTCTAAGTATTTACCCTGCAATAGTGAGACCCTCTCTCCTCTGGCTCTCCTGCAGCGTGCCCTCAATGCTGGACTGCCGCCCAGCACGCTGCTTTACCATCAGCCTATAACAGTGGCCATCTGTGACACACAGTTCAGGGGTCAGTGTCTGTGGGAAACATTGAACAATGAGTCTGTTCTTTTCCAGGCCAAAGCCTACCTGCACATTGCTTCAGAAGTGGTAAGAAGATTGCAGCCACCTCCAGAATGACTCCCAAGAGCCCTGGAAATTGTCCTGGTATTTGATCACAGACTCAAAAATGTGCACTGGGGTAGTGTAGAACCCACAAAACCAATGACAATCATGCTGATTTTCTTTCATCTCTAAAGAATAATGTCTCATTTTCAGATTTGATTAGACAAGCCATGACTCACAAATAAAGCCTGTGTGTGTGTGTGCTGACTGCTGTGTCTGGGCTTTAAAAAGCTGCCCTGCACCTTGGATCCCACTCCTCTAGAGGAACACCTGACTCAGTCTTGATGTTGGGGTGAGGAAACTGGATCTGCCAGGAGTGGAGGCCAAACTGAGCAATATTGGGACCTTGGGACCTCCTGCCCATGCTGGGGAGAAGATGGGGAGATGTGGAGAAGAGAGAGTGACTGGAGGGGGTTAGAGGGGGAACAGACCTTGAATAAGGATATACATGGATAGAAAATGTGACTTTGTTCATAATAAAAAAATAAAAAAGAGAAAATTAAAAAAAGGCTGCCCTGTCAGCTTTTCTGCACTCCTTTCCTTGAGCCATCTCTGAGAAGCTGTGAACCGTGACGCCACAGTCCCAGGTGTGAGAGAGAGAACTGCACTCTGATGCTGAGTCACAGTGACTCTCCAAGTATCTGGTTGGAATGCAGCACCTCCCTACCAGGCAGTTTGGTTCAAGTTTGGATATTGTCCTGTCTTAAGCACTGTCTTGATGAAAAGGACTTATACTTCATATGGCACAGACTTGATGAATCTGAATCTCCAGGATGGAGCCAGACCACTGATAATGATGTTGATTATGATAGTGTCTTAGTCACTGTGCTATTGCTCTGAAGAGACACCATGACCACACCAGCTCTTATAAAAGAAAATATTTAATTGGGACTTGCTAGCATTTCAGGTTTAGTCCATTATCATCATGGCGGCAAACATGGAGTGTGCAGGCTGACGTGGTGCTGGGGAGCTAGCTGAGAGTTCTACATCAGGATTGGTTGGTAGCAAAAAGAGAGAGACGCTGGGCCTGGTTTGAGCATTTGGAACCCCAAAGCCCACCCCCAGTGACACACTTCCTCCAACGAGGTAACATCTCCTTAACCCTCTTAAGCAGCACTACTTCCTAATGACCAAGCATCCAAATAAATGAGCCTATGGGGACTATTCCTATTCAGACCACCACAGATAGTAATTATAATACAAATAACTTTCATCAAGCATCCTCTGTAGTTAGAATCTTTCATTCATACCAGTGGGTACTGTTCATTTTATGAATGAGGAAGAAGGCATAGGAATCTGCCTTGTTGGTAGATCCTATTTCTACCAGGTGATGAAGCTGGCATTCAGCCACTTTTGTAGTTGGCTGCTAGTGCTCTCCCTTGTACAACATTAAGTATATTCAGATTACAAAAGGGAGCTTAGGATTCACTGTAGTCATGACATCTCAACCCCTCCTTAGGAGTATTCCGTGGTGTTCATGTCTCCAAGAATACACTTTGAAAAACATGTGTCTTGTCTGATTGAAACACAGATACACAGCCAAAGACATCCCAAGGTCAGGTAGCTGTAAAGCTGCAAGACCTGATAAGAGTGCTAGCATGCATCCCTGGTTTATGCTAGCAAGTCTCAATTAAATGTTTTCTTCTGTAAGAGCTGCTGTGGTCGTGGTGTTATAGGGAAGTGGTCTTTGCCCTTTGGCAAATTCTGTGGTGTCCTAAGATGCTACTCTTTAATTGGGAGCTAGTAAGTTCATCAAAGGGCAAATATATCTTCAAACAACTACATGGCTATTTCTAGCACCTTATATGGGAGAGCCAAAAAGTGAGGTTTTCTGCAATGAGTGAATGGTTACATGATTATAAACATCTATACCATGATAGTACTCCACAGCTGAAAATGAGAACTGAGAATTCATGCAACAGTCTCATAAGATGATGAGCCAGATGGTCCACTTGTAAATGCTTTTGAGATGAAAAGGGTAATGGACTAGCTTGTAGCCATGTAAAGAAAGGGTGGGGACAAAAAAGAGAGTGTGGTTATGAAAGAGCAAATGAGGGAATCCTGGTAAGGATGGAAATACCACCATCATCCCCTCACACACACCCCATCCTACCTCCCACCCCCACAATAGTAGAGGTAGAATTCAGGGCTTTGCACATGCTAGGCAAGGCCTTTGCCACTGTTCACTGTCCCTCTGTTTACTTTTTATTTTTGAGACAAGATCTCACAAAGTCTCCAGTCTGATTCTGAACATGCTGTGTAAGCCAGGCTGGCCTGGACCTTTCCATATCCTACCTCACCCAACTGCATAGCTTGTATCACAGGCTGCACCACCAGGCCTGGGCAGAAGGACGGTTTCTCTCCCATTCTTTTTATTGCTTCTCTGTGATTTCGAGATTGTACTACAGTTTTACAAGATATTACTGAAGGAACTTGAGTTACAGGCACATGGAATCTCTGTTTGTAAGTCTGTATTTACCTCAAAAAAGTAAAAATGGAATTAAGAGAAACCTGTATATAAGATGAAATGTTTAGACCAAGCTATCCATACTAACTCATGGACACACAGTAATCATTATTCATAACTAAAAAGATTGTAAAGGCTGCAAATCGCAGATGCTTATTTGTGTCTTATTGTTGATCTAGTGAGGACACTGAGTAAACACTAAGAAGCAACTATTGAAACCGAACAGAAAAGATGGGAGTAGGCATGAGGGACTTTAGACGGTGCCTGTGATTGGACACATCTAATGGGGAAACAGGAGGCCCCCCCTATAAATCCATGATGAGAGAGGATCAGCAAATACAGTCCCCTGCGTCCTTGTCCCCCACTTTGTGATGTCTGAAGGAAATGCTGCCTTTGCTGCTTGAGAGAGTGCAGCTTTGTTTTTTTTTTTTTTTTTTTTTTTTTTTGAGAAGCCGGAAAGAAGGGAAGCAGAAAGCCAGGAAGTGAGCCAATCTGAAAATTTCCTTCTGGCTAGTTAAGATTCAGAGCTGTCACCTGAGGAGCTCAGAGCTGCTAGTGTGCCCGCTGGCAAAGGTGGACACCTAGTCGTCACTTGTCTCATTTCCATGGTGTAGAGCATTGACCTTTCACTGTCCAGGATGAAAAGTCAGCTCCCTCATGTCTCCATTCCAGGAAGGAAAAAGTCACCGAACTTATGGGAAAAACTCTGCCCCAAACCTCTACATTTTTTTTCAGCCAAACCTTGAGATTTCTAAGCAGGCTGCAGGGGAACCCAAAGTTCTTCATCCTATGCCTTGGTGAGGTTTGTTTGTTTGTTTGGTTGGTTGGTTTTGAGATAAAGTCTCTCTACACAGCTGAGGCTGGCCTTGAACTTTTGACCCTACCTCAGGCTCGCAGATCTGGGATTGCAGATATATTCCCACTCTTGGTCTCGCTTGGACAGGCACCACCTGCCACCTGCTGACTTGAGTTTGTGGAGTTTGGCGGGTCACTGTGGTCACATCCTCTGAGGTAAGTTTGTCTGCACTGAAGCTCCACCATTTGTTCCCGTCTGGTGTCTTGTTTCTCTCAGTTCCAAGCAGGGAAATAAGCCCCAGACTCCTACCTTCTTTCAAGAAAACAAAAGCCTGTGGGTCCTGAAACATTCAAACTGTCTGTATGTAGAGTCCACACAGCCCTATCACTCCACTCAAGCATTTCTATGTAAAGTAAGTCTACCAATGGTCAGCAGCTTTTTAAGAAAGATTTGTACATTTATTTAATATATGCATGAGCTCTGTGTGTGTGTGTGTGTGTAGGCTGTGTGTGTGTGTAGGCTGTGTGTGTAGGCTGTGTGAGTGTGTGTAGGCTGTGTGTGTATAGGGTATGTGTGTGTATAGGCTGTGTGTGTGTGTGTGTGTAGGCTGTATGTGTGTGTGTGTAGGCTGTGTGTGTGTAGGCTGTGTGTGTAGGCTGTGTGTGTGTAGGCTATGTATGTGTGTGTATGTGTAGGCTGTGTGTGTGTAGGCTGTGTATGTGTGTGTGTGTATGTAGGCTGTGTGTGTATGTGGGTAGGCTGTGTATGTGTGTGTGTGTGTGTGTGTGTGTGTGTGTGTGTGCTGGCACGCATGTGCACTTTCAGGGGTCAGAGGACACCTTGTGGGAATCAGCTTTCTTCCTCCACTGTTACCCTTCCAGGGATCCAGCTCAGGTTTTCAGGGTTGATGGAAAACACCTGTACCACTGAGCATCTCACTGTCTCAGAAACTTTGTGAAGGGGCTGGAGGGGGTGTCCTGAAATTAATACACACATAACACAGCCCTGAAGACGGCCATTTGAGTTGGTGCCAGCTGTAACTCCAAACCCTCCACTCTGTGCTTCTTGGATAATTTCTTGGTGTCTGTGCGTGGATTCCTATTGAATTGTTCACTTATGGGTGGAGCTACTGACAGTTCTTAACTGAGATGTCATTGAGTTTTAGTTTGAAATTCCCAGGATACAGATGAATTGAATGCATTATGCACACTTACTGGCCAGCTGAGTAGTTATCTTGTGTAGTGCCTTGCTGTTCTGTAGGAGTTGTATTAGAGGTGCCTTATGAATTCTTGGTGTGACTCTTTTGTCAGTTTTATGTGTTGAAAATTTCTTTTCCCATTCCACAACTTGCCATTTCTTCTCATAATATTAACTTTTGTTAACAAAAGATCTTATACTCTTTCAAATTTACCATACTTTATATTGTATTGTTGACTTTTGTGACACATCTGAGGGCCATGAAAACACCACTTTGGGCATTTTTTTTCCTTATGGATATCTGATTTTTGGGTACCACTGACAATGTCTTTTCTCCTTTGCTAGCACCTTCTATAGAAAGCCAGTGGCTGTTTCTCTGGCCTCTATTCTGGTCTACTGGTTTATTTGTTTGTCTTCGTACTGACAACTTACTGGCTTTTTTTTTTTTATCATCACTATGTTTTTCAAGAATATTTTAGCAATTCATGTTTCTTTGTTTTCTCATATAAATATCTTGTGAAATTCAAGGACAACAACGAAGCCCCTGGAGAGAATTTCAGTTTGACTAAGAATGAGAGGGTGTGGAACAATGTCGCATCTACACTTAACAGAAGTTGGGGGAAATTGTATGAACTACAGAATTTGAATTTTTCGTAAACCACTCAGCAATTGAAGTTATATAGCAACAAAGTCTGACCTTTGGGGTCTGAGCAACCATGTCCTGCCCATCAGCATGGCTCTTTGGGAGGTGCTTCATCTTGTGATGAAAATGCCTGGTACATCATTGCAGGTTCTCCCCACTGCTTTATCGGAATGGCTTTCTGATAATATACACATGGCATTCACCTTAAATAGGTGACCTTCTTGTATTTCCTATAATCTGTAGCCAACTTTCATTTTAGAAACAAGATTTACTATGTAGACAAAGCTGGCCTGGAACTAGAAATCCTTCTGTCTCTGTGTCCTTAGTGCTAGGATATGTGTGATGATCGTTATCTAGTGCCTCATTTTCAGTCACTTTGAAAGACAATGATAGCAGTATATTATGGTCTTATACCAAGTGAGTACAGAGTACAGGGCAGTCACATATGTGTGGCAAAAATGATGAGGGCTTTTATATGCTAATGTATACTACTGTCTAATACTACTATACTACTACTACATGAGAAATTTTGCTTGAATAATTAAAGCCAAGTGGTATTAAGTTTAGAACTACTATTAACTTATTAAAAATTAGATAAATCAGTATTAGAAATAAAAATGACCTGGAAACAACCTAGATGTCCCTCAACTGAAGAATGGATTAACAAACTGTAGTACATCTACACTTTGGAATACTACTCAGCAGTAAGAAAAAATGATATCCTAAAATTTGCAGGCAAATGGATGGATTTGGAGAATATCCTCCTGAGTGAGGTATCACAAACTCAGAAAGATAAGCAGGGGATGTACTCACTCATTAGTGGTCTCTAAACAAACAAACAAGAAAAGCAAAGCATGCCCAAGCTGCAAACCACAACCACTGAAGAGCTTGGGATCAGAAACACCCTGGACTGACCCTTCAAACCCCAGTCCATCTATAGGAACACCTGACTCACTCTTGAGGGAGGGGGGACAAAACTGGATTTGGCCAGGAGTGGAGACTGATCCAAGCATTATTGGATCAGTGGGACCATGGGACTGCCTGCTGCCTGCCCAGGAAGGGGATGGGGAGTTGTGGAGAAGAAAAAAATGACCTGATGTGGCAGGAGGGGGAAGGGACCTTGAATAAGGATATACAGGGATGGAAAAAAAAATTCAGAGGGAAAGCTGAACACAAAGTAATTTTATGTGTAGCAAATTATTTGCATTATCACCCTTGATAAGTCATGCTTATGATTTTTATTTTCTTTATAGTTATCGTTAACTTATCAGCATTTTAAATTCAATTTACTGTTTTTCTTGATAAATACGAAATAAATAAAGAAGGAAAAAAAGAAATAAGAATGAAACTATTTAAAGAAAAAAAAACTAAATCTGAAAACAAGCAAAAAAAAATACAAAATAAAAAAACAAAGTCAATGGCATGGTGGCGTATTTTAATTCAAACACAAGTATAATCTCAGTAACCAGTGTCCACTAATGGAAAGAAGTTGTCAGACTAAACAAAAAGGAAGCCTAAAGACAGTGTCTAAAAGAAAGACACCTATCTCCATTTCTCTTCCCCACCTCCAACAGTACTTTCTCACTTTGTTGCCAGTGCTGGCCTGGAATTCTTGGGCTCAAATGATTCTACATCAGCCTCATGAGTAACCAAGTCTATAAGCATATGATACCATATCTAGTATTTCTATTAATATTTCACTAAGCTCTTTGAAATGTAGTAGGACTAAGCACATTTTCTACCATGTGTTTTGAACATATCTCCTGCTCTTGTTTACCTAACCCCTTCAGTCCAGCCTCTTCTCCCTACACCCCCAGCTTCATGTACTTTCCCCACCCATCGATTCCAGTGCTGTTCTCCGCATCTGAGTGTGGGACCATCCACTGATGTGGGTTTGACCTACCAAGTGTCAAACCCTTGAAGATAATTGACTCTCCTTCCTCTAGAGGATACCAGCTATCCAGAGTGCCTCCGTTAGGGATGAGGACTCACGGACCTTCCTACTCCATACTAGTGTCCCCTAGCTTGAGCTAAGCACTTTAAATATAACAAATAGGTTAAAGGAAAAAGATTTTTTAAGGTATATCATGTAAACATAAAAGATGAGTAAGGTGACGATAGTATCGTTAGATACAATAGATTTCAAAACAAGGAGTGAATCAGAGTTCAAGGGGGCACCATGTAATGATAAAGGAGCTGTAGCCAAAAAGATACCATGACTCTGAATCAGTGCCCACAAAACAAAACAGTCTTCAAATGCAGTAAACAGGATTTGTTAAAATAAGCTCACAGTTGTGTAGTTGGGGACTTTAACACTACTCTTGCAGTACTCAGTGGAAGAAGCACAAATAATCACAAAGAGAACTGAAGGGCTGGCTGTCACTCCAGTCCTAAACAACAAAATATATATGACTTTCTTATGCAAGCAGAACCTTTGCCATTGTGAACAACATAGCATATTTAAAATAATCTCATATAAAACAGTTCTTTTCTCATAACAGAATTAAATAGAATCCAATAATAAAACAAATACCTGAAAACTCATAAATATGTGAAACTAGAACAAAACAATTCTGAATTATCCACAAGTCAAAAGGAAGACATAAGTCATAAAATATGTTGAACAGACTAGAGATGATGCGCATTCATGAGATGCAGAGGAGAATTTATGATATTGTTTATATCTGAAAGGAAGACAGATATGGCTGTGAGGTAACCTCCCATCGTAGTAACCTAGAGATGAAGGCAAATTAAATCTGAAATGGAGAAAAGAGAAGAAGAATGAAATTGGGAAGAAGAGCTATAAAGAAAACACTGAAATCAAATGTTGGCATTTTGAAAAGATGAACAAAATCAAAAGCTGTAGTCAGATTCATTAGGAAGAGAGAGGACAGGGACATAAATCACCCAATCAGGAACAAACAAGGTGGCACCAAGGTGCTACAGTTAATTAAAAGAACAAAAGGAATTGCTACCAACTTTATGCCATAAAACTAGCAACTTGGTGAAATAGATAAATACCCTGAAAAAAGTTATCAAAGCTCCTTCCAACAATAAGAAACCTGAACAGTGTAAGTCACAGAAATGAAACTTCCAACCTCAAACCTAAATGCCTTCACTGCAAGGCTACCCAAGGAAGAAAGAGGGACAGTTTTAGCCAAGCACTTCAGAGAGCAGGTAGGGAAGCAGTTTCCAGCTCATGTATAAAGCTGTCATTGAACTGAGACTCCAGATGTCACAGACAGTACAAGAACACAGCCAAATATTTCTCATAAATACAAACACAAAATTCCATAGATAGGACAGGGCCAGAGAGGTGGCTCAGCTGGCAAACCATAGCAGCCTGACAAACAGTTCAATCCCTGGCACCCAAGTAAAGGTGAGTGGAAAGGACTGTCTCCACAGAGCTGTCCTCACCTCAGCTCCAATACACACATCACAGAATATATAACAATAACTAACTACAATAAACCTTAACAAAATCTTATTCAGTTGATTCCAACATCATATTTTAAAAGGGAGAGGGGTATGATGGATGGTTCATGTCAGTTTTCAACTAGACAGAGTCTGGACTCACTGGGGAGGTAGACCTCTGAGCATGCCATGAGGAATATCCTGATTCATTTAATTGAAATGAGAAGACCTGCCCACTCTGGGTGGCACCATTCTCTGCCTGGGATTCTGAACTGTGTACATGGAGAAAAGGAGCTGGTTCTTAATGTGAAGGCATAGACTTACCATTACAAAACTAGTTTAGGGAAAGGCGCAGGTCTAAGAAGAATCTAGGAAAAATCTCAGGGATGTGCCTGACAACCAATAGATTCAAAACTTTGTTTTGTGCTGAAAGTTTAGCCAGTAGATTCAAAACTTGAGTTTGCTCCACAAGTTTAACCAATAGTTTCCAAGAATTACTCCACCCCATACCACTTTACCCAACCCTGAAATGCCAGGATGTGTAACACCACACTTACATATTTCTTTCTTTAAAAACCCTCTCACCCTGAGCTTAGGGCCAAATTCTCTGCTGCATCAGAACATACAGTTTCATCCCCAGGTTCAAACCTGTTCCAAAAGAATAAACAGACCCTCGTGTGTTTGCATCAGAATCCAGCTGCCTGGTGGTCTTTGGGAGATCTCACAACATGAGTACAACACTTGACTGTGGGATACTATGACCAAATGCTTCTGGTTCCTGCACCTTGACCCTTATCATGATGGATTGTACCCCCATCTATCAGCCAAATAAGCCTTCACAGCAACAGGAAAAGAAAGCAAGACAACCAAGAGTTTCGTTTTTTTGAGAAGAGTGGGTTGGTCCAATATTTGAAACTCAATCTATGTAAACAGCAGATTAAAGAAATAGAATGGTTTAAGGCAGAAATATTATGTTTATTATAATAGATACCAACAAAGGATATGACAAAAATTCTTCATTTGTTATATAAAAATAATTCTCAGTAATGTATAAATAGAAGCTTTCTAGGATTTTAAGTGTATGATCTTTAGCAACAACTTATTTTCACATTATTACTTTTTAAATGATTTGGCTTAAAATTTCCAGACAGTAACTTGGTTTTGTGGCTTGTATCTACAATCTAATTATTTAAGAAGGTGAGGCCTGGGCTACATAGTGTGTTCTAGGCCAGGCTCAGCTTCAGAGTGAAGCTCTGCCTCAGAATAGTGACCAAAGAACTTCAGACATTCCCTTACAGAAACAAAAACAAAACCTTATATTTAAGCAACATTTCAACCTGGCCACCAGTTTCAGTTCCCTGGGAGAGTCTAAAAGCTTTGTTGAGCTCAACTACCCAGCTTTTTAAACTGTGGATCCTGACCCCACATGGGTGTCTATGAAGAATTAAATGTGGATATTATAAAGAAATTGGCCATTGGGAATAGGTTTCTGAATATACAACAACCAGAAATTAATTCAAAATCAAGAATCCTGTACCAAATCCTGAGCAACAAGCTGTAAATGATGTATTTAAGCTTTCTGTTTATATAGACAAAAAGAATCACAGTCAAAGACTATTTCTTAGCAGCAGCAGTCTTGGATCATTGCTGTTTGCTGGAGGCAAGCAGATGTGTGGCTTTTTAAAGAGAGGCTTCCTGATTCAGCCTTAGAGCCAAAACACTTGTGAGTCTTTAAGAAGCCCTGCTGCCAAATGCTTAAATGAAGTTCATGAGCATCCAATGGCAGTGCTTTACTTGATAATTAAATGGACCCTAAAATTCCCCATAGTGGTAATTGTGGGTGCTACCAGTACCTCTGCTAAAAAGCTAAATTCTATGAAGTTAGACTAGAAGCTAGGTAGTGCTAGCCAGCCACCCTAGTGAGGCCTTTAATCCTTAGTCACACCTTGTCAGATTAAAGGTGTGGTAAGAAACAGAAAGAAATAAAGGGAGCTGGGTAGAGTCAGCCACCCTCGCCAGGCAAAGATGTGGTCAGAAACAGAAAAAGATAAGAGATATTCAGTATAGACAGATATCTTATAAAGCTCTAAATGATTTAAAGTATGTTAAGAAAATATACGTAGGCTTGAGAGAGAAAAGAAAAAGGATAGAGAAGTTCTTAAAAAAATAGAATGAAAAAAATGGATATTACAAAGAGTGTTTGGATACTGTGTGTTATTGTCTTCTCTTTAAGGTTTTTGACTGAAAATGAAGTAGTAAAAGCTGCTAAAAGCCATTTGATTATAAATGTTGCGGGATTAATCCAACCTATATATTTTGTAAATGAATTGATTTTAATATTGAAATAAAAATATATACTACTTTGGAGAAGAGGTTTTCTTTTTATTTCCACAAAAAATCAGAGGCTGTGGATTTATTCCTGGTTAAAGAAAATAAAATTTGATCAAGGAAGACCTCCATGAAAAGTCTCCAGTGGAAAAGGATGGCCCAGATTATTCAGCATTTCAGAAACTCTGTTGCAGTTTCCTCTGAGATCTGCATCCAAACCTAATTCAAGGAGACTGGCTGAGATAATCCAGCCTTATAAACAACTTCACTAAGGGCTTGTCCATAATTCTAAATTTTGGAGGGGATCCCCATGGGATTGCCAGCACCCCCATTCAGCAGGAAGTAGCCTAGAGTAATACACCTACATTCTTCCAAAAATGGATTATGGATGTTTGTCTTTGTTTACAGTGTTGGTTACAAGTTGTTATAGATAATGGTGAGAAAAACTATACAAAGAAAATTAGACTTGGGGTTCTTGTTTTAAAAAGAAAAAAAGAAGAAATGTAGTGGAATTATATTTTGTTACATTGTAAATAATTGTCCCGCCTTCTAGTTCATTAAAGATATTGATTGGCCAAAGGCAGGCAGGAAGTATGGGCAGGGCTACTAAACTAAGGAAACTCTGGGAACAGGAAGAACAGAGTAGAGATGCCAGAGAAGCCAGCAGATGCAGAGGACAACTATACTGCTCTGAGAAGGGGTATTGAACCACATGGCTAAACAAGATAAGAATCACGAGTTTAAGAGCAAGAGCTACCTAGCAATATGCCTGGGCCCTAGGTCAATCAGCATAAAATTAATACAAGCCTCTGTGTGTTTCTGTGGGACAGCGAGCCAGAACCTCAGGGCTAGACTGGAAAGGCCAGGCCAGAAACTTATACTACAAGCTAGGGCAATGTTGGATAGCTAGCCCATGAGGTGACAATGAGGGAAAGTTGGTGGGCTGACCAACCCAGCTACTGCCAAGACCCATAAACAGGACTAGGAGTTGGCCCACCCCAATATCCACAGAACAGCTAGAACATATAAAGGGGCCAGATCTGCAGATTCAAAGCTGCAGGATCTCCATGACACAAGACAGCAATAGCATTCCCAAGAGGAGGATTGATATCAGAATCCAGAGGCACCAAACCAGACCATGACTCATTGCAATAAACACAAGTAAAGATGTGTGAACTAAAGTGTACATTGTGTGACTCACTGGGCCACACTACAGCTTCCACACAGATTTTTTTCTTTGTTTTTTCAGTTTTACTTTTAAATTTTGTTTTGTTTTGGGGGACAGGGTAAAGCAAGGGGATGGGGAGCTGAGTAGGGTTGGGATGCATGTTATGAAATCCACAAAGAATCATTTAAAAAGCTTTTAAAAAATTTTTTAAAAAAGTTGAATGAATTTTAGCTTGAGATTAAGACAATTTCTAATGGTTTCTGAAATAGATCTAAGCATACAATCTCAGCACTGACAAATATAAATCAGATATTAACTCTGAAAAATGTTGAAGATGTTTGTGGTGGTTTGAATGAGAGGCCCCTTTCACACTCTTGTATTTGAATGTTTGTTTCCCGGTTGGTGAAACTATTTGGGAAAGATTAGGAGGTGTGGCCTTGTTGAAGGAGATGTGTTACTTGGGGGCTTGACGTTTTAAAAACCTTGTGATTTCTGGTTATCTCTGTCTCTCTGCCTTGTGGTTGTTGTCTCAACATGTAAGTTCTCAGCTACTGCTGCAGCACCATGGCTGTTCACCTGCTGTCTGCTGCCTGCTGCCTGCCTGTCTGCCTGTCTGTCTGCCTGCCTGCCTGCTGCCTGCCTGTCTGTGTG
>PVIH01007348.1:0-101315 GCA_004025045.1 Sigmodon hispidus
GGGACAGGGGGGTGGCAGGGGAGCAGAAGGACAGGCAGCTCTTTGTGTTTGAGGCCAGCCTGGTCTACAGAGCGAGTTCTAGGACAGCCAGGGCTACACAGGGAAACCCTGTCTTGAAAAACAAAACAGTAACAACAAAAAAGTTCAAGGTAAGTCTAGATGAGCAAGTTTAAAGCCAGCTTGGGCAACTGAGTGAGACACTGTTTCAATAAAAAGGGAAATGGGTGATGGAGAAGTAACTCAACAATAGAATGCTTGCTTTGAGAGGTCTAAGGTTTGATTCCAGCGGTTGGCTGGGGTGGGGGAGGGGGCTGAAACAACAAACAGACAAAACAAAACCAAAATCCACAATTATCTAGGCCTCACCCCCTGCGGGAGAGCCCAGACAATGTAATTTCTAAAATTCCTCAAGTGTTTCTACAGTGTGGCCCAGCTGGAGTGACATGGAGATACCATCATCACCGATGATTGAAGATCGATAAAATGTCACATACAGGAGAGACCTGTTTTCAGGGCCTTTGAACCGCTTTGAGCTCAGTTCAAGTGCTTCTCTTCTTGGTTTTGGACTAGGTTGTTACAAGCCCTCAACAGGCCAGAGGCCACTGTGAACAAGTTACATGGCTACTTAGAAGCAAGAGTCTTTTTTCACTGATGGTTCGGTGAATTCCCAGGTGTGTGGGAAAGTGGGCGGTGAGGTCTTAAACTCCCTCCCTCTGCCCCTAGGACTGCCCCGATGCAGGATCAGTATTCCATTTACAGATGAAGAAACAGTGAAAAATGAGCAGCTCAAATCCATGCATGGCACAACTGGATTGAGAGCTCCAACCAGGAAATTCTAGAAGACTCAATCCTGAGGTCACTTGAAATGTAGACAGGACTTGAATGTAAAAAGAACACTTGGAATCCCAGCTCTTATGAGGCTGAGGCAGGAAAATATAGAGTTGGAGACCACACACACACACACACACACACACACACACACACACACACACACACACACACATACACACACGGCTGGACAGTACAGCCCCAGAACCAATAATTGTCAAAAGGGTGATATCTCCCCCTAGGGGTCATTTTGGGATTTTGTCCTCTGAGAACTGAGGTTCTGGCCAGGGGGATGGGCAGATGGAGGCCATGAGGGTGGTCAGCTCTAGGCAGAGCTTGCCAGGCGTTGCATTAGAATTTTCTCCAAACTCTAGTTATTATAATCCATTCTGCTGTTGTTTTCCCAGGGGAAGAAACTGTAGCTGAGAACTGTGTTCCAAACTGGGATAAAATTTTAGGACTGGGATTTGGGTTTGCCTGGCTCCATGCTGCACCTCTCTTAAAAGGCCTGAAAGCCTGTCTGGTCCTCCTTTCTCTTTGCACAGACTGCTGTTCAGTACAAGCCTACAAACATGGAAGACCTTCGGCAGGCCTAGGGGCTCACACCTGTCACTCCGGCACTTAGGAGGCTGAGGCAGGGTGACGTCAACCAGGGCTACATGGCAAGACCTTATCTAAGAAAAAGAAAAAAGTGGAAAAGGAGAGAGAAGGGAAGAGGGGAGGGAAGGGAGAGCGGGGTGGGAAGAGGAGGGGAGGGGAAGGAGCTTTACCCCAGCATGCTCTCCCGGCAGGACCTTCTCCTGCGAGGCCTGAATGGTAGAATGGCTACACTTGGCACAGCCAGAGGAGAAGGGGAAGTGGCGCCCGCAGTGTCTCACACTTTGAAGGAGCCTGAGAGCCTGCCTGGCTGCGGCAGGTGAGATTGCTGGGACCAGGCTGCACAGCTCACACTAAGCAGTGTGTGCAGGGGGCGGGAGAGCCGGGGTGGTGGTGGAGGAAGAAGGTGCACACAACACACTTCTGCCAGCCCTGGGATTTGCAAAGACCTAGGTGTCACAGTGGGCTTTCAGGAGTCATCCAGTCCAGCTCCCCACCCAGAAAGGGTGAGGCATCTCAGCAAGTCACAGTGCCAGACTGAGTCTCCCGACCTCCATCCGGAGATGAAGGGAGGAAGTAAGTACTCAGGGCCACCCTGCACCCCACCCCCCATGCCAAATGCTTCCGATGTTTTCAAGTGCCCCCCCTCCAGCAGGGGCAATGCTAATAGCAGATAGACGGGCAGCCATACACAGACCTTATGAATCGCACCCCTTGGTCTGGAGCCTAGCCTGCCTCCTCTCTTCACCCTCAGATGCTGCACATCTGGATCTCTAGAACATTCGAGCTCATGGAGTGAGTCTGCTCTTCTAGGGGCTGAAGAGAAGTTGCCTTCTCCAATATGGGTAAACACTAGCTACCTGAGCGTGAGGAAGTCCATGGAATCGGCAGCTTCATCGATTAGCTCTGTGATCTTGGGTAAGTTACCCCGCCTCGCTCAGCCGGTTATTCCGATAACTCCTGAGGGTGCAGATGGCATAGATCTGACACTGACCTCAGGAGACTTACTTTGACCCCTGAAAAGACACTTTCTGTACATGGGATACAGCATCATGCCAGGAGCCAGGGAAGGTGACAGGGATAACCGCTGTCACTCTGAGGCCCCACTCTGTGCGTGGCACTGAAGCTCAGGACTAAAGCTTGGAGAACACTTGCCTGTAGTCATTTACCTTAGCAAAGACTACACGGGCCAGCTCCTCCTCCCCACCTCATCGAAGCCTGGTCTTTTAGCTGAGGCCTGTATTTGTGAAGACTGTGGTTCTTTTACTTCTTTGAGTTTTCCCACAGGTCACCCCTACTACCCAGAATTCTTTCTTTTTTTATTGTTTAAAAATCTTTGGGGGGTGTGTATGCGTGTGTACTAGCCAAATGAAGACATACTCGTGCTCATTTCCTTGAGACAGGGTTTTTAGAGGTCACCATTTAGGTGAGGCTGGCTGACCCATGAGCCCCCAAGATCTGCCTGTCTCTGCCCCTAAAGGCTGGGGTTACCCATGTGCACGGCCACTCCCAGCTTTTTTTTTTTTTTTAAACTTTATTTATTTATTTATTTGCCTTGGTGTTTTGCCTGGAACTGGAACTACAGACAGTTGTTAGCTGCCATGTGGGTGCTGGGAATCGAACCCGTGTCCTCTGGAAGAGCAGACGGTGCTCTTAACCGCTGAGCCATCTCTCCAGCCCCCACTCCCAGCTTTTTTACACAGGTGCTGGAAACTTAAACTCGGGTCTTCCTGCTTGTACAGTCATCCTTCCTACCCACTGAGCCATCTCCCTCTCCTCCAAAGAATGCTTTCTGAAAGTTTCTCTGGACCCTAGAATAGAACTGATCACTCTCTGCTCTCAGTTGTACCAAGTTTCTTGTGAAGGCACTGCAACTGTCCTACTTACTGACTTCCAGAAGGGAATGACACATGGGGCCACTGTCCTTCCCCTAGCCATCTTCAGGACTCTATCTCCCCTTCTTAAAGCTTCCTCTTTCTTCTCTGTCAGTCCCTAACACAGAGTCAGTCAGTCCCTAACACACAGTCAGTCCCTAACACACAGTCAGTCCCTAACACAGACCCTGTCCCTAACACACAGTCAGTCCCTAACACACAGTCAGTCCCTAACACAGACCCTGTCCCTAACACAGTCAGTCCCTAACACACAGTCAGTCCCTAACACACAGTCAGTCCCTAACACAGACCCTGTCCCTAACACAGTCAGTCCCTAACACACAGTCAGTCCCTAACACAGACCCTGTCCCTAACACAGTCAGTCCCTAACACACAGTCAGTCCCTAACACAGAGCATGTCCCTAACAAAGCCATCCCACTCTGCAATGCAGAGCTTCTGTGTCTCTCTTCTCCCCACAGGATGGAGCAGACACTGGCTTTGTTCATAGCCAAACATTTTAGAGTTGACACAGGTGATCAATAAAAATTTACTCAAAGAATGGATGAAAGAATAAGACAATTTTCCCTTCTTAGACCGGTTTCCTCATCTCTTTTGGAGATCCTATCTATAGGATAGGATTTTACCTAACTCCCTATGGGATTTCCAGACTCAATCAAGTCCTCTCACGCAGACTATAATTTGGCTGTTCTCCATATTGCTGGTCAAACCCAAGTCTTTGTGGATGCTGGATAAGCACTCTACCATGGAGCATTTGGCATTTAGCATCCTAGACATTGGTTTTTTGAGACGAGGTTTCACTATATAACTCAGAGTTGCCTTAAACTGGACATCTTCATACCTCTGCATCCTGAGTGATGGGTTTACAGGTATGCACCGCAGGGACAAGCTTCTTGGTTAAATGGTCTTTACTGTTTGTTTTGATCAGAGGACAACTTGTGGGTGTCACTTTTCTCTTTCCACCAAGGGGTTCCCAGGAATCTAATAAAGAGAGTAAGCTTAGCTCAAGAAATGCCATTTTGTATTCTAGTAGCCATAGAGATAAAATAGAGTTCAGTTCCACATTCCTGGCAGGGGCTTGCCCAGTTCTAAGAGAGAATGAGCTGGCCACCTGGATGATCCAGGTGGGGTCCAGGACTAAAAGGAGCCTTCCATTCTAGAGAACTATGCAGAACTAAAGCAGACAGAGCCCTGAGAAAGAGTCTCTCACCCAGTTCCCAGAGACCATAGCGAGAAATTGCTGTTTACAGAGGAGCAGCATGACCTAAGTTCCAACTGCAAAATCCATAGCATCCTGGCCCTGCTAACTGACCACCAAATGCTCTAGTCAAAATACACCACCATCATTCCTGGGCCAGCTGCACGTTCCAGGGTTGATGGTGGGCTTCCCCCCTCTATAGAAGACATTCCAGGACACAGAACCAGGACAGCTTGACCATACCCCAAGGATGAGCTACAGGACCCTGCACAAAACTAGCCCAAACATGCCAGGAAGAAATAATAATAATAAAATTGATTTTCACCTTGGTACTAACCAATCAAAAGCCTGACACGTTGTTACCAAGTACCCCCACCCTAGTCTGAAAAGTCCCTAGCAGGAGCCAATTAGCTAATGACTCGTACCATTATGCTCACCTGAACCCAATGCACAGCCTCGGGCTATAAGAGGAGCCCCCCCTGTGGCCCTAATCAACCCTCCTGCAAGATTCTGGTGTAATGGACATCTGGAGTGGTTCACGAGCTAGCTCGTCTCTATCAATAAACCTTGCTTCTGCATTCCGCTACCTCCTTGTCTCCTGTGGTCTCTCCAGGGTTGCGACTTTGGGCATAACACTAACTCAGGTCAACAGGCCTGACAGTAATAGCCGCCACTGAGCTAGTGTTAGCCCCTCTTGACCTATCTATCTATCTGTCTGTCTATCTATCTATCTATCTATCTATCTATCTATCTATCTATCTACTGTTTGTGTGTGTATAAAACACTGGGTTTAATCCCATATATTGGATAGAGATTGAACTCAGTGTTTCATGCACACTAGGTGAGTAGTCTGTTGCAACTGAGCCCTAGCCCAACACCCAAAATGAGAATTCTTTCTACTGTTTTCCCCTGGCATTTAACCAGCTACCTCATAAAAAGGAGGAGGCTGAGGCTTGCAGAGTCAATGGTACAGTTGAGAGCTTTAATCTTAACAGCTCAGGTATCTCATATTCTTACAGGCTCTGTTTCCTTTCATTTGCCTTAGGTTGGTCTGCTCTGTCTGTCTGGAGGCACAATATCTCCTCTACAGAAGTAACTTTCTTCCTCTAGAAATCCCTTCCCTGTCAACTAACATGAAATATACTACCTGCTTTCAGCAGAATCACATGTAGCATAGATTGGCTTTCAACTATGTAGTCAGGAATGATCTTGAACTCCTGCCTCAACTTCTTTAGCGCTGGGATTACAGATGTGCATCATGCCCAGTTTTATGCACCACTGGGGATCAAACCCAGGGCCCTGAGCATGCTAGGCAAGCACTCAGCCAACTGAGCTACCTCCCCAGCCTCCAAATATTTCTCCTTTAATCCCTCTCCTGACTCCAAGTTTATTTGTGCCCCCTCCTGCCTATGGCTGGAAGCTCCTTGAAGATGAGCCCCTACTCCAGTGCCTAGACTTGCAGCCAATCTAGAATAAGTCTTTGTATAAGGTTTAAATGCACCCAAAAGAAATCAGCACTATTGGGGCTGGAGTTGGTTAGTAGTTTGCCTCCCCATCCTTTCCCCTAAATAATAATAATAATAATAATAATAATAATAATAATGGAAAATTCAGTCTTCCTTCTCCCGTGGCTTTTTGTTTTGTTTTGTTTGTTTTTGAGACAGGGCTTCTCTGTGTAGCCCTGGCTGTCCTAGAACTCACTCAGACCAGGATTGCCTCAGACTCTGAGATCTATCTGCCTCTGCCTCCTGAGTACAGGGATTAAATGCATGTGCTACCACTGCTTCCTCCCTGCCCTTTATGACAGAGTCTTATTATGTAGCTCATGCTGGCCTCAAAGTCAGATCCACCACCTCTGCCTCCTGAGTGCTGGAACTATGGGTCTGATGCAACTCTACAATACTCAATCGTTCAGGATAAAATCCCAAACCCTCATCATGAACTACAAGTCCCTCACCATCTGCCCTGAACCCAATCATCTCTTTGACCTAGCTTTCTACAAGTGTCCTGTCCTTGAGTGAGCACCACTACTTCTACTCACACACAGCGCCTCTCATCCATGTCACTCCTGTGTTCATTTGGGCACTTAACACTAGCTGATGCTTTCCACTTATCTGTTTACTGGCCATCTCTCCACTCCACACCCCCGCCATACCCACATAACACATAGCTCTGTCTAGCTCATCACTGTATCCCCAGGGCCTGACTAGTGGCTGGCTGACAATAATGGATGGTTTGCCAGCCCAAGAGTGCTTTAGGCTGGAGACATCCACCTATGAGTCACATGCATAGAAGTGGCAGCAGGGGCCTGAGGAAAGGTGAGGTCACCCAGGGAGAGGGTCTGCCATAAGCAGAGAGGAGGGCTCTGGCCAACATAGCATCTAGTGCTTGGGCATAGGAAGATGAGCCTGGAAGAGGAGGAGGAGGAAGAAGAGGAGGAGGAGTGTTATATTAAAGGAACCTAAAGAATCCTGTTTAGATGGAAAGTGTGGTCAACAGTATTAACTGTTGAGAGAAAAAGTTAAAGTGAATTTGGCTTCCTGGATGCTGCCACTGTCTGACCTTGGGCTCTGTGAGCCTGATGGGAGCTCCGTTCAATGGGGGCATCCTCTCAGGGCTGGGAATAGGAATCTCTGAGGATCTGTATTGCTGTTCCTGTTCACATCACCCTTGCCAAAAAGAACTGCTATCCATTCCAGGAGAGAAGGTGTCAGAGCACCTCCATTCTCCATCAGGCGGCTGGCAAACCCCAAGGAGGCATCTTTGTATTTCTGATTTTGTAACTAAATAGGGAAGAGGGGAGGTCCAAGGCCCAACCACTTAGACCTGCTGGCCTGGACTCCAGCTTCTCATGGAGTCTTGGTCTCTTGGACAAAGCCCAGCCCAACTCCACAAATGACTAGCTTGCTGCTGTCATAAAAGGTCCCTTGTAGGGAGGGCTGAGACTTCAGCCAGTGTCGCTGAGGTCCAGAGGAAAGCACAGACATACACTCCACTAAGAAAACATCACAAGACAGTGGTTCTCAACCTTTCTATGCTGCAATAGACCCTTCAATAGTTCTTTATGTTCTAGTGACCTCCAACTATAAAATTATTTTTGTTGCTAATTTCATTACTGTTATGAAATACAAATATCTATGTTTTCTGGTGGTCTTAGGTGACTCTATTGGGTCTGGTGGGTCGAGACCCACAGGTTAAGAACCACTGCTATGAAGACTTTCCAAAGAAATCCAAATCTGATACTACAAAACAGGGCAAGGAGGCGGGTGGAGTTCCTTCTCCGGGTCAGATGTTATACTAGGCAATGATCCCATTTGATTTTGCAAAGCAAACCTGCAGTGTGAATGTTTTCATTCTCATTTCGTATAGGAGGGAACCAATTCTCAGAGAGATCAACAGCTTTCCAGCGGTTGCACAGCTAAGTGGCCAGGGCTAGTTTACTTATGTAGCCAGCCTGAGAGTATCAGGGTCTTAATCCCCGAAATGTCCCCAAATCTAGCGAGTCAAGGGGTTTGAATCTTCTATTCTACAAGTACTTGGGGTAAGATTACCTCCCCATTCCTCCCCCCCCCCCCGCAATAATAAAGCGAATCTCCTAGAGCTTGGCAGTTCTGATGTGACACAAACAGCTAGGATTTGCAGAGAACTTTACATGTGTAAAAAGGCATCCATGGCCTTTCACTCACTCATTTCCACCAGTCCGCAGTGAAAGGGAAGCATCCTCTCCATTTGATAGACGTGCATACTGAGGCTCTCAGAGAAGCAGTGACCTGTCCAAGGTCACGAGCAAGTCAGGGCCCTTCCCAAACCCCAGCTCCAAACTGGACGCTCCTTTTAAGTCCCCTCCCAAATGGGCATCACCCCGAGACCTGGCCGGTAGAGGGCTCCCCGTTTTCCTCGGCAGCCGGGGCCACGGAGGAGGGGAGAGCATCTCAGATGGGGCCTAGGGGTGCAACTCCCACCCCACGAGATCTCCCCAGAGCGTCGGACATTGAGGATGTGCTCCCGGGTCCCGCAGCTACCTTCAGGGACTCCTTTGGTCCACCTTCAGTCTGGTGCTCTAGACAACGACCTGGCATGCTCCCTTCGGAGCCCCGATGATCCTTTGGGACCTTCGGTCCATGTGCTTCCCTCATGTCCGAGAGGCGTACAGAGGCGGGACGCGGATGACCGGGATCTGCTCTGTTGGGACCCGCCCGGCCAGGCTTAGCCCCGAGAGGCTGCGACGCCTGGCTGCTCCGGGGCTCCCGCGCTTACCAGCTCCCCACCGGCAGGTACCTGCCGACACTGCGGAGCGCTCCGTATCCCCGCAGGTAGCAGCTCGGCCTCCTCCAAGACCCTGCTGAGCTTCGGGCGCCGCCGCCCTCCGTGCCTGCAGCTTGGGCTCCCGGCTCCTGCCCGCGCGTCTGCCCGTGCTCCACGCTCTGCTCTGGGGCTCCTCCCCCGCTGGGCTCGCTCCCCACTCGGCCTCCCGCCCACGGCAAGGGAGGCCACCCCGGAGCCCCTGCCCCAGCCCCACCATAAGAGGACAACGAGATCGCAGGTGTAGGAGGCCCACCTGTAGGAAGGAACGGACTGTCCGGGGAAAGTGAACCATGCCTAGACTCCATCTATATATCTCTGCGAGTTCTTCACAAGCTGGATCTCCTGCCCTCTGCCTTTAATTTAGCAAATATTTATCGATCTGCTTTATGTCTGTATGGATTATGCACTAGGTTAAAACCATTGTGCACCCTCCCACCTCGGGGCTCAGATCCTAGTGGGGTGGATGCAATGCATTTAATGAGATGTCAGATGTTTCTGAAGGGGGTGTGGAGTGCGGGGGTGGGGGGTGAGTCTTGTGGGAAGGTGGTGTCTCACTGGGAAGGTAGCCTCCTAGGACAGAGGGGAAGTAGGAAGCATCCTGACCAAACACTAGGGGTGAAATGGGTACAGTCAGTTTCCTGCGGGGGCAAGTAGGGTGATCCTAGATTTGAGGTAGCAGATCTGAATGCCAGCTCCCCCATGCAGCCCTTAGCAGGTGCAGGGAGCCAGAAGGGCTGAGTTCAATGACAGGAGCAGCAAAAACTCCTGCAGTAATCCAAGCTCCGTGCGGATCTTGACCAGGTTCCACACAACCTGAGTGGACCTGGCCTTTGTGTCTTTGCCCGCTGTGTCTCATTATTTGTATATTCTCAAGCTTTATCATCAGTATCCCCCACTACGCTGGTTAAGTGATCTTGATTAATTGACCCTATGAGCATTATGAAGTGACCCTGACCTTCCATCTCTGGTAACAAATGCATCAAGTTTCTTTGGGGTGTGTGTGTGGGGGTGGGCTGTGCATAGGAGACTCCGGAAGCACCCACCAGCACCCATACAGCTGTTTGACATCTGGCACACCAGTGCACTGAGAACTCATCAGCTATTTCTCATTTTGCTTTCCATGTCCTTCTACGTCCTTCTATTTGCACCAAATTCTCTACCCACCTGGCCCTCTCTTCCCCTCCCCACCCCTTGTGCTCCTGGTCTATCATTTGTGATTGGCTTGGAGCCTTCATCTCTTACAATCTCTCTTTTGGAAAGCTGTGATCAATGGTCATTAATAATGCAGAGGTTCTTTTTGTCTTAGCGCAGATCTCAGGCAAATAAATCACTGGCATGAATAGACAGGAGTCATCCGCAACCACACCTCAGCCTTCTCTCCTCTCTTTAGGCCCTTGGCTCTTTTCCAACATAGGAGATGCTAAGATTGAACAATGCTAAATGCAGGTGGCCCTTAATATAGGCAGTGCTACCAGTGTCCTGGTTGTTGAAGCATTATGGAGGAGCAGAGGGTCTTGATACACAGGCCAGCATGGCAGCTTCCAGGGTCCTTCCCTGAGGTCATGTAGATGAAAAGTACACACTTCAGAATAGACAGACATGCCATGGGTGAGTGTCTTTTATGAAAAGTCTCTAAAGTTGCACTGGGAAGAGATGTGAGCAACGTAGCTCAGTTGGTAGAAGGCTTGCCAAGCAAGCACAAATCCCCAAGTTCAACATCCAGCATTAAACAGACCAATAGTAGTGACACAAGGAGAATAGGAAGTTCAAGGTCACTGGCTACATATATAATGGGTCTGAGGCCAGACTGGACCCCATGAGACTTTGTCTCAAAATAATGATGATGATGGAGAAGAAGAAGATGATGATGAAGTAGGAGGAAAGAGGAGGAGGAAGAGGAGGAGAAGGGAGACAGGATGTGAGCCAACTCCTAGTAGCATTTGCTTAAAAAAAAAATCTTGGATTGTGACATTGAAGAGCTGGTTGATGGAAGGAGCTAGGTCTGTGATACCCAGGTGGGCATCACCAGCACGATCTGTGCAGTATCCATCATTGTCACATAAATAAAAAGAAGGAAAGAGAGAGAGTGAGAGAGAACCCCGAGTGGGGGAAGGAAGCAGTTCCCAGTTAGCTTCCTGCCTTCTCCAGGCTGTCCTCTCGCTTCCCTAAAAAAACTTCCTGAGCACAGGGCTCCGAGCTTCTAGCTAAAGGCTTGGCATCTCCAGCTCCTCCCCTGTCTCCTGAGAGGCCCCGTTTCACTTGTCCTGGCATCCCAAGTCTTCTCAAGCTGTTCTGTCCCTGTACCCCCTGCTCTTTCCCAGCTGGACCTGGATCATGTTATTTTGACATCTGGAAAGCTCTTAGTCCTACCAGCAGAATCTCCTCAGTCCTGGTTTAGAAACCCCTTCTCCATGTGGTCCGAGTATTCCTCATGCACAGGAGAGTAGTGGGTCCATTCGGGGAGGTCTACACGGGAGTGAAGCTCCCTCTGACTTCAGAGTTCCAGGGCTGCATAATTCTGCATACGTCTCCCAATCCTGAGAACCTTGGTGATTTGTCTGCATCATGATCATGATGAAGACTGCTGAACTCACAGAGCTAGAACATATGAAAACCGCATTGTAGTCATGCAGTCCCCGTCAGCAGGGAGCCTCCGGAATGTCACTGGCATTGCAGTTGGATCTTACACACTTAGTTACTCTAAATTCTGAGTTTCTGGCAGGGTGGGTTGAGCCTGAGTCACCTTGGAACACCCAATGTCTAGCCCTACTGTGGCACCATAGGCATTCATTCAAAGCTGGATGTGGATGGCTAGACAAATAAGGAAAGAAGAGGCTGGGGATACAGCTCAGCTGATCCAGAGAGCATGGGAAGCATATTCCAAGCCCTGGGTTTGATTCCTCAGCACAACATAAGCTATTCATGGTGGTCCATGCCCCCAGGAGGGGAGGCAAGAGGATCAGGAGTTCAAGGTCATTCTCTGCTATATACTGAGTTCAAGGCTAGCTTGCGCTAAGGAAGGAGAAAGAAAAGAAGGAGGCAGAGAAAGACAAGAGGATGGAGGGGAGAAAGGGGAAGAGGGAGAGGGAAGGGAGGGAAAGGAAGTGAGGAGGAGGAGGGAATGAAAGGGGGAGAGGAGGAGGAGGAAGCCACCACTTTGTCATTTCTATTCACTAGAGTCCACAGCCCGACTTACCCTTTCCTGAAGAGTGCTGAATGAATCTGGAGCGTATGTCTGGGGCAGGCTTTGTCACCAGACAAGCTGTGCTTTGCAGAGTCTTCAGAAGGGAGCTCTGTCTAGACAGAGGGGACATGCTTGCCAGGGAGGAATGGGGACTGCATGGGAATCAGAGCCCAGGGTAAGGCTGTCCACAGAGAGTCTGGCTTCTCATCCTTCCCCTCTTCTCTGGCGCTTAGGACCCGCCCAGCAGCCTTGCTACCTGCCCCCAGCAGGTGAAGTGACTTTATAAGGCTTTTCCCTGGGGTCAGCAGATTGCCTCAGCATAGCCAATCACGCCAACCACTCTCCTCCCCAGAACCCTGTTAAGAAAACGTTTTGTGTTTCTAGACCATAGATGAAGAGAGAAGCACAAGAAACAAATGGCCTCTCTTGCAAGGCCAGAGACAGGACTTTGGTTAGATCTGCTCCCCCAGGAATCAGGAGTCCAAATAGTCTTTCCTTTTCAGTATACATTGCTATGGTAATTGGTGTCGAGTCATTCAGGAGACTTGAGATCTGTTGTCTACTCCCAGGGAGTTTACAACTCGAGACAGAAGTGAAGTCTTGCTAATCTTTGTATTCCCAGCTCTGCTGGGCAATGTATCGAATAAATTACAGACTGCCAAAGCCAGAAGGTTCAGAGTCTTTGCAGTTCAAGTGTCACAGTCCCAATAGCTTACTGAGATCAGGAAGCAACTGAAGGGTAAGGTTAGGAGCTTTGGATTGCAAAGCCAGACTTTTTGGGTTGATTCTCAGCTTTCCCATTTCCTAGCTGTGTGACTGTTAGTCACTTCTTCTCTCTGGTTGTCTGATAGAAGGGAAAAGTTGGGGGAACGGACTAAGATCACCCATGCATGAGATTCATCAAAACATTTAGCACATAATTCATTCAGTTTGCCTAATGGTTAGTGATGGGTGACCTGGTTACACATCTGGGATGTACTCGTGGCTGATGCCCTTTTCAGCTTTATACAGCTTCTATGTTTACCAGAGAGTGTTCAAGGGAAAATGGAGATCACATGGGAGCAGCTCTGTGCCTGTGGTTTGCTGTCCTTGTGGGGAAATGCCTCCCCCATGCTCCATTTCTCTCCTCTTGAGCCTGGAGTCCAACACTCCTGACTGGGACAGCACAGAGACTCCTGTTAACCAGCGCCACACGTCCCAAACCCCCACCCCCATGGCAATTTCCTCTGGGCCAGACAGAGTGGGCTGAGCTGGCCAGAGCCAACAGGAAATTCCAGAGAGGTGGGCATCAGCAGTCACAAAGATGGCTATCACCTCACACTAGGCGGGAGCCAGCAAGAGGCATCCGCAGACTCTGCAATTGCTGTTTGTTTTCCTCTGCCTCCACTTTTAACAAGAGAATTTAATTAAGAGCTCTATGGCCTCGCCTGGGGAATAGAGATCCCAGGGGCCAGCAGTCATGAGACTGGTGACTGCAAAGAAGGCAGGGAGAAAAAAAACCTCCCCAGACTCAGATAAACCTGCTGTGGGCTTAAGCCTCCAAGAGAAGAGGGACCCAGAAAGGGCAATGAGTCTGACCCCAGGACAAAAATCTTTCCCTACAGTAACCCCAGGAGTGTTAGATTGACTGGAAACTGATTGATTGGTTGACTAATAATTAGAAACAGGATCTCATGTAGTCCAGGCTGACATCAAACTCAGGAATGGCCTTAAACATCCTTGATTCTACTTTTGGAGTTCTGAGATTATAGAGCTACCCTGCCTGGTTTTGTGTGGTGCAGGGAATGGAAGCCAGGGCCCCGTGCATGCTAGGCACTCACTCAACCAACTGAGCTGTATTCCCGGAAGTGTTAGATTCCATAGTACAATTTTTTTAAGTTTAAACCAGCCAAGGAAGCAGGCAGAGCTTGCGGTCCCAAGTGTCTCTACTCACACCTTTCAGGAGAAAAAATGATGACAATACTTATTAAGGCCCAGCAAAGCACACTTTGTTCAGGGTCGTTGTAATAGACAAAGTGCCCATAGCAAGGGAATGTTGCAGCAGGGAGACACACTGTCACACCAAAAACATTGGAGTCAAGTGGAATTTATTACCAAGGGGCTGAGCTGCGAGTCTGAGGAAACTGGGTGAGAAGGATGCCGGCCAAATCCATGCAGCAGGATTCTTTGTGGAGACAGACCAGAAAGACATTCCCCAGGAGGTGAGGAAGAGAATAAGAACTAAAAAGCAAGGATGACCAAGATGAGACAGGAGAGTGAGGACCCTACTAAAGGGACTGTCTTAGTCAGGGTCTCTATTGCTGTGACAAAACACCATGACCATAAAGCAGCATGGGGAGGAAGGGTTTATTCGGCTTACACTCTATCACTGCTGTCCATCACTGAAGGAAGTCAGGACAGGAACTTAACAAGACAGGGATCTGGAGGCAGGGGCTGATGCAGAAGCCCCGGAAAGGAGCTGCCTACTGGCTTGTTTAGCTCACCTTCTTCTTCTCCTCCTCTTCCTCCTCCTCCTTCTTCTTCTTTAAGATTTGTTTATATGTATACAGTATACAGAAGAGGGTATCAAATCTTATCACAGATGGCTGTGAGCCACCATGTGGTTGCCAGGATATTGAACTCAGGACCTCTGTAAGAACAGTCAGTGCTCTTACCATCTCTCCAGCCCCTTAGCTTACCTTCTTACAGAACCTGGGGCCAGCAGTGCAGGCATGGTGGTACATACCTGTTATCCCAGTCCTCGAGAGGCTGAAGCAGGAGGACCACAGGTTTAGGCCAACCTGAGCTACATGTTGAGAAGATCCTAACAAACAAAAGCTAGGGACCAGCAAGATGGCTCAGCAGGTAAAGGCACCCACTGTCAATCCCCAAGCCCCACATGGTAGAAGGAGAAAACCAGCTCCCCAAAGTTGCCCTCTACCTCACATACATGCAATGATGTGGGTGCACACATACACAAATAAATGCAATAAAATTTAAACCAAAAAACCAGGTATTGAAGGGGCTGTAGGGATAAGGGTGTAGACTGTTGGCAGAGCACAAGGAAGGACCTTGGTCAATTCCCAGTACCAACCAACCAAAGCGAACAGGTGGGGAGGAGGGGCACAGAGCACCAGCATGATAGCCTGAGTTCAATCACAGACCCACATAAACCAGCTGGATCCAGCCAGGCAGTGGTGGTGGATACCAGCACTTAGGAAGCAGAGGCAGGCAGATCTCTATGAGTTTGAGGCCTATCTGGTCTACACAGTGAGTTCCAGGACAGACAGAGCTACACAGAGAAATCTTGTCTCAAAACAAACATGACAGACACAAGAAAGATCCTACATAAAACCTTTTAAATTTTTGTTTTTAGAAGATCTGTTATTTAGGACTGGGTGTGGTACAACATGCTTTTAAGCACTCGGGAAGCAGAGGCAGGCAGATCTCTGTGAGTTTGAGGCTAGCATGGTCTTCATAGTCCAGTTTCAGTATAGCCAGTGCTACATAGTCTCAAACCTTGTCTCAAACACACACACACACAACAAACAAACAACAACATCAAAATGATGGAGTATTTAGAAGGCAGTGGTTGAATGGGCTTCTGTGTGCTGTGGAGGGTACTGGATGGAGCTGAATGAACGAAGGTCTGTCGTGAAGGGATCAGGCACAAAGGGCCTAACAAACATGAGGACCACTTCAGAGATGCCTCTATGTCTTCCTAGGGTCATCACCCCTGCCACAAAGGCACAGAGGCCATCCCCAGCTGTCCCAGCTGCCCTCCTCAGGACTCCTGGGATGCTAGAGCCTTCAAAGTCAAACCCTCTCTAATTCTTCTAAATGCTGAGTTCATTCAGTGCAACAGATGAAGCCAGGAAGGTGACAAGGAAGGCTTGCCCTTTCTCCCACTTTCCGAACTATGAGACAGCACTTAATTCCTTAGATAAGCTATGGCAGCACACCCCATAACCCTAGCACTCAGGAGTTCAGAGAGTCTGAGGCCAACTTATGCTACATTAGACCCTGATGTAAAAAACTAACCCTTCGGGGCTGGAGACATGGCTCAGCGGTTAAGAGCACCGTCTGCTCTTCCAGAGGACCCGGGTTCGATTCCCAGCACCCACATGGCAGCTAACAACTGTCTGTAGTTCCAGTTCCAGGGAAACACCAAGGCAAATAAATAAATAATAAATAAAGTTAAAAAAAAAAAACAAAAAAAAAACTAACCCTTCACCAAATAAATAAATAAATAAATAAATAAATAAATATAAAAGGCCTTTGTTAATCTTAGTACCACCTACTCAAAGAGTTTGCTGGATGCCTGGCACTGCCTTGGGGAGTGTTTTCCACATGGTATCTCATCTAACCAATCCAAGAGCTCTGTATTTTATCCTCCTTCTATTTTTTTTTTCAAGACAGGTTTCTTTGTGTAGCCCTGGCTGTCCTGGAACTCTCTCCATAGACTAGGCTAGCCTCAAACTCAGATATCCACCTGCCTCTGCCTCCCAAGTGCTGGGACTAAAAGTTTGCACCACCACTGCTGGGCTTATTTTTTTCCATTTTAAAGAAGAAACAGCCCAATGTCTCACCACTAAGAAGAAATAACAGGGTCAAGATATCAACATGCGCAGTTGGCTCCTGGGCCTGCTTACTTGGTCTGGGTGTATTTCTCCAACTAGAAAATAGATTGGTAATATTTGACAGGTAGGACTGTGGGAACTAATAAGGCTAAAGTTTGTAGGAAAACACCATGAAAGAACAGGCATGAAGGATGGGACTGAGACCACAGGATCAAGTCAATGGGGGATCGAGGAATGTGTCCCTTTTCCTCTTACTGCTCCCTGAGGCTGGGACTCCTTGAGCCTGCAGCCCTTCTGCTGTGTGCATGTATGTGTGATCTCATTACTGAGAGGCATGTTCTTCAGAACAGTTTCTTTCTCTCTTACAATGGAACAGAGGGAAGCAGGGCTGGCTTTGTAACCTGCACACCTTCCAGCTTCATCACTTGGTCCCATCCTACTGCTCCACAGGGACAAGGCTGAGCTGAAAGGCAGAATTTGATTCTCAAGAAGAAAAAACAGTCATCACACCTAGCATCCTACTTCCAAATTTAACCTTCAGATGCCCAGGAGAGCATTCACTGTTGAGAACTCTGCATGTAGCCGAGGCTGACCTTGAACACCTGATCCTTGGCCTCCCCCTCCCAAGTACTAAGATTACAGGTATGTGCCACAAGCCTCATGCCACGTGCCTGGGGCAATGTTAGGTTTTTCACTCATCAGACTGAAGAGATTTAATAAGGTTAGTGATGCACAGGATTAACAGCTGTGTGGAGAGATGCCCTGGATACCACCAGGCAAGTGCATGTTGGGCAATTGTTTTTGTTTGTTTTGGCATACAAGCCAACAGCATCTATCAAAATCTTAAACAAGAAAAGCTTTTTTTAAAAGCTTTTAAAATTTAAAATTTTTTTTAAAGCATAATGTATCATCTTATAAAAATACCATCACACATTTGTAAAGATCACTTATCATTGTGGGGAAAGATGAAAGGGACCTAGATACCTCTAATTTCCTGTTGGTTAAGGAAAAAAATAAGACATCTATATTATTAGCTACCATCAAGCAATAAACAATAACTCAGTAGGGCCAAGGATGCAGCTCATGAGAGAATGCATGCCTAGGATGTGAGAGGCTCTGGGTTCTATTCCTACCACCACTGTGTGTATTGATAAGCGAGGTGAGGATAAATTACTTTTTAGAACCAGGAGTGTAATAGTGCAGCGCTAGAGCCCTCGCCCAGCACACATAAGGCTCTGAGTTCAATCCCCGTGACTGGGAAAGAAAACCAGAAGAGGAAATTAAATGGGCTATATGATGCCATAGCTTACTTGGTCTGAGTGGATTTCTCAGACTAGAAAATAGATTGGACCCACAAGTGTATGTACAAATGGCTATAAAAATAAACAAATGAGTAAATAAATAAATAAATAAATAAATAAAACAAGCAGTATCCATGGAAGCATCCTTGAAGGACTTCAAGTAAGTGGTTACCTGGTGAGAGAAGGACCTGAAAGATGCACAACACCTATAGCACTTATATTTTATCATTTGTTTGTTTGTTTTTGAGACAGGGCCTCACCGTATAACCCTGGAATTCACTATGTAGATCATCACCAGCATATTTTCTAACATGGATGAATTAAATATGAAAGAAAAACTGATTATGAAGATAATTTATGTCATCAATCTTCTACATGACATATTATGCTGAGAGAAATCACTGCTGGGCACGGAGGCTCACACCTTTAATCTCAGCACCCATAAAGGCACAGGCAGGGAAATCTCTAGGAGTTCAAGGCCAGCCTGGTCTACAGAGTGAGGTTTAGGCCAGCCAGGGCTACATAGTAAGATCCTTACGTAAAACAACAAAACCAATTATTACGTCTCTAAAATTTTACAAATACTTTAGCTAGGGTTTCTATCGATGTGAAGAGACACCATGACCATCGCAACTCTTTGTGCGTGTGTGAGTGTGATTTTCCAGATAACGTTTCTCTATATAACAGTCAGTCTTGGATGTCTTGATATCTGCTTTGTAGACCAGGCTGGTCTCGAACTCACAGACATTTACCTGCCCTTGTCTCTGCCTCCACCACTGCCCAGCCATGGCAACTCTTATAAAGGAAAATATTCAATGGTAGGGAGCATGGCAGCCTGCAGGCAGACATGGTGTTGGAGCTGTAACTTCTACATTGTGTAGGCAACAGGAAGTCCACTGAGACACTGGGCAGTATCCTGAGCATAAGAACCTCAAATCCCTCACCCTTAGTGGCACACTTCAACAAGGCCAGACCCATTCCAACAAAGTCATATCTCCTAACAGTGCCCCTCCCCTTGGGATTATGGGGGCCAATTGTATTCAAACTACCACATTTAGCAAAATGAAGTATTTATTTACTTTCCAGTGCCAGGAACTGAATTCAGAGTCTCACACACTAGACAAGTGCTCTGCCATTCCCTATACTCCAGCAATAGTCTTAATTCTGACGTAGCATGTCACTAAGCTTTCAGGCCCTTAAACTTATCTATAGTCCAGGTAGGCTTTGAACTTGACAATCTCTTCAGCCTTCTGAATTCCTAGGAATTCATTCATTCCATGCCAATGTCACCAGGCATTTAAACCAAAGGTTTCTCAGCCTCGTTCTCATCAGTCACCAGAGAGCCTTGATCAGCATCTCCAAAGACTCAGAATCCATAAGCTTGTTAGGTTGTCTGATACATTTGTATGATAAAACCAACACAAGCAGAGCTGGACACCAGCTCCTTGTAGAGCTCTTGTCTAGCTTACAGGAGCTCTGGCTTCCTTCCCTGAACTTCTAGAGTGTCACTGAGTCTCACAAAGGGTAAGAGACTTCCTCAAAACCATAATATCAGGCTCCCACTCCTGAGTCATGGTTTCTCCCCTCCTGTCCCAGGGCCTAGGAATACAAAAAAGAAAAAGCCTCCCCTCTTCCCACTCAGCCTCCTCCAGAGTACACCAGCTGTGAGGACCACAGAATAAAACCTCAAACATTCTAAAGCCGATCAAAACACATTTCCTCTCTTTCTGAGGAAGAGCATCCTTGAAGGAAGATGCTAAATTGCCTTAATTATATTTCTTTCAAAGGCACAACGTCCCCATCTGCTTTCTTGGTAGGGGGTGAGGATGCATACTGAGCACAAATATAAATCAACCCAAATACAAACACAATTAGCAGGCCTGGCCTGCCCTGCTCTCTTGAAGGATGTAGCGCCCCTGTAGTGCTGCAGTTCAGTTCAACTGAACTACTCTTCAGGATTCCAGCTGGCTGGCTTTTTTCCCCCTTAATTACATTTATTTATTTATTTATTTATTTATTTATTTATTTATTTATTTATTTATTTAGTATTTGGAGGGGTGTATGATCATGAGTGTGTGTGGGTGATGTGTGGGTGTATGAGTATGGAGGGTGGGGTGCATGTGCATGTGAGGGTAGGTGTGTATGAATGTGTATGTGAGGGTGTGTGCATGGGAATGAGGTATGAGTGTGTATGCATGGGAAAGTAGGTATGTATATGTGGGTGAGTGTGGAGGTGTCATGGAGCATGTGTGGAGTTCAAAGAACAAATCACAGGAGCTGGTTTTCTCCTTCCACCATGTGGGACCAAGAGATTGAACTCAGATAAACTTTGAGGCAAACATCTTAACCCACTAAAGCCATCTTGCAGACTATGGAGCTGATTTTTGACAAGAAATGAGGAGCGGGTGGTGATCCCCATGCTGGGCCTGGGAGGGGGTGACAGAGGCAGGACCCTGGCTGAAGCAACAAGACTGGGCACTTACGAAGTCACTGGAACTGCAGGAAGACAGAAAATTCTAGAAGAGACTTTGAAATGTCAAAGTAGAAAAAGTACAGAAGACAGTGCAAACCCTGGCCCAGCCACTTCTCAGCTATGTGACCCTGGGCAAGATGTGCAACTTTTCCTGGGTTTTCTGGGGCCAGTGGTAGATTGAAATGAAGAGTGGAGAGGAATATGTACACAGTTCTTAACACCGCTAGTGCTTGTTGATTATTCTTATCAGCTCCAGGCTCCTTTATTGTCTTCTCCTGGCCTGCACACATTGATTGACAGACAGGTAGGGGCCCTCCCACAGGATTCATTCCAGCCATCACTGACTCTGTATCCTTAGGTGAGAAGAGAGATGGTGATTTGGAACAAGGAACATAGCTGATTCTGTGTCCCTGAAGGAAATCTGCACGACCTTGAGTAAGTACCTTCTCTCCGATGGGACTCACTTTCTCCATGTATAAGGAAAAGTCTGAAAGATGCTTCAGCTCTGGCCACTGGTACTACTCTGTTGCCATCAATAGGGAGAAAAGTCTCAGTATTTGCTTATGACTTAGAACGAGGGGACTTAGAACAGGAAGAGATGGGCTAAGGCTGCTGATTAGAGCACTCTCTGACCAATGTCAGCCTTCTTTCCCTGTACACAGTGAAGGGACTCTCCACAGTGATAGTGGCTTCTATTTTCTGAAACCCATTCTGCATTGTGTGGGGGATTTCACACATCTAAAATCTCCTATTCCTTGTCATACTGCTAGAAATAAATGACCTCATTTTAAAGAAGCAGAAACCTATTTGGAGAGGTTAAGTCTCTTGACATGGAGTCAAATAGTGAAAATGGAATTTGTAGCCAGGTAGGTCTGGTGTCAAATCCCTGTGCTTGGGGAAGTGTGGATGAAAGTCTGGATTTGTTCAATGTCATTTGCTTCAGTGGAGCAAAATGTTACATTGGACCTCATTCATATACACACTTACTACATGTTTATCACAACGTCCTTAGGGCTGGCGATGCAGTTTAACTGGGAGAGCACCTGCCTCACAAGTACAAAGCACTTTGTCCAGCTCTCAGGTGTGGTGGTACAAGTCTGTCATCCCAGAACTCAAGAAGTAGCTGCAGGAGGGTCAAAAATGCTAGACCATCCTTGGCTACTTAAGAGTTAGAAGCCAGCCTGGGCTATATGAGATCCCATCCAATTTTTTTTTTTTTTTTTTTGGCCTGACTGTCCTGGAACTGGCTATGTAGACCAACCTGGCCTTGAACTCAGAGATATCCTCTCTCTCTCTCTCTCTCTCTCTCTCTCTCTCTCTCTCTCTCTCTCTCTCTTCCCTCCTTTCCTCCCTTCCTCTCTCCCTCCCTTCTTCCCTCCCAATTGCTGGGATTAAAGGCATACACCACCATACCCAGTAAGACAAACAATACTTTTAATAAAAAAATTATTTTCCCTTTTTCTTTTCAACAATTTTGTTTATTTTAGTAACTGCATGAGTTAAATAGGAATAAACAGGGTAAGCATCATCTCTAGATACTTAGTCTCTCTTTAAAAGTTGCTTTTCCAGCCAGTGGGATGGCTCAGCAGGTAAAGGAGCTTGCTTCCAAGCCTGACAACCTGAGTTTAATCCCCAGGACCCACATGGTGGAAGGAGAGAACATATTCCCATACATTTCCACTAACCTCCACAAATACACATGCTCAAATCCACATATGCATATAAAATTGTGTGAAATGTAATTTAAAAGAAAATTATTTGTTTTTTAATAAAAATTCACAGGCTGCACTTTTTGGAAGCTGTGGGTCTAACAGTGAATTCCAGTCCCCACAGACCTGGCTCTTTTAAACCAAGCTCCTCACTCCCTTCTTTGAGTTCTTAGCCCTTCATGGTCCCCATCAGCTTCGGGGTCACTTGTTTCGCAAACATCAGTTAAACTGTTATAGAAGATGAAAACAATGAACACTCACCACAGGGGTGGACTCACACCAGCTCTCATTGTCCCTATAGTCGCTAAGTCTTGGTGCAGCTGAAGGCCAGGGGTGACCTTCTCAGCGGCCCCTCCAAAGTCTACCACCAAGATGCTTGCCTGAATGAGGTCTAGGCTGAAGGAACCATTTCCATACTCGAGATGAATCTGGCAAAATTGTTTGTGGGCTGGACTGAGTCGCTTAATTATTTGCTAGCTGGGAGACTGACTAGGGTTTTGCCATATGAGCCTTTTAAAACATGATAACTCCATCAGAGCGTGCAAGCTGAAAAGCAAGAGAGCTTCTCTTCCTTTTTTTTTTTTTTCTTTTTTCTTTTTCTGAAGCTGAGGTATGTCTTTTTTAGTCCTGTAAGATTACACAGTCAGGGCTGGAAGAGAACATCCTAGCATGCAGGAAGCCTGCAGTTCCACCCCATCCTGGTAAAACTAGAAATGATGGTCCCCAGGGAGGCAGAGACTGGCGGATCTCTGGGTACGAGACCAACCTGCTTTAGTCAGGGCTACACAGACAAACCCTGTCTTGAAAAAAAAATAGTAAAGAAGTTCAAGGTCATCCTTAGCTACATATCAAGCTCAAGGCCATAGTGGATGTACTCCAAGACACAGACAAACGGAGTATCACTCACCTTGCTTGGAATCTCATAGTGTCAGTGGTAGCCAGCCTCAAAATTGCCCTCTGAAACACCTCAGCTGCTTTTAAATGAAGGAGACATTGTTTCTACTCATAGGCCTTTGATGAAAATTAGTCCTGTATATGGGTGTGTGTGTGTGTGTGTGTGTGTGTGTGTGTGTGTATACGAGGTCACTGGGGAGACAGGGCAGATTTCATCGCAGTGGTGAAATGGCTTGAGAGAGCAGGGCTGGGCTTCATGTAGAACCAGTTATATTCATGAAATGCATAAAGGGAAAAAAATAGGCCAATGTGGTGACTCAGCATGTAAAGACAGCTGCCTGGAAAGCTAGGTGACCTGAATTTGATTCCCAGGATAAAAGTAAAAGTGGATAGATAGGACAGACTCCACAGAGGTGTTCTCTGATCTCAATAGACATGATATGGTGTGGGTGGACACACACTGATGATGACGACAATGATGATAATGATGATGAAGATAACAACAGATGTTTTCATTTCATTCTGAAGCTATAATAAAAATACTCTAACCAAAAGCAATGTAAGGGAGGAGAGTATTTATTCAGCTTACACTTCAGTCTATCACTGAAGGAAGTCAGGGCAGGAACTCAGCAGGCACCTGAAGCAGAAACTCTGGAGGAACACGGCTTGCTGTTTTGCTCTCTGGTTCATGATTAACTAGCTTTCTTGTACACTTAAGGACCACCTACCTAGGGAATGGTGCTGCTCAGAGTGGGCTAGAAAACCCCTACATCAATTAATAATCCAGGCAATGTCCACAGACATACCCAGAGGCCAGTTCCTCTGATCTAGTCAATTCCTCGAGATTTTTCTCTCAGATGACAAGGTTGTATCACATTGACAGTCAATGCTAACTGGCACAATAAAATTTACAAAATAGTTCAAGATATCTGCAGTAAACATACTCTGAAGTAAAGGTATTTGACATCTGAGTTTAATGTAAACCACAGGAACTGTAACCATCTGCTGATTGTGGCCTTCATGAATAACTGACTTTTAGTAAAATGAGAGGGAAGGACAGTCAGATTCTCCCCATGTCCATGCCCTGCTGCAGGCAGTGGACCCAGGTGACATTCCTGCCTAGACTCCAGTGAGTCGATAGATTGAGCTGTATCTATTGAGAAACCAAACTTTGGAGCACTCTGAGAATTCACAATGGCTCATTGCATTGGATAGGATCAGATGTTTGGCCAAATGTGTAATTTTCTCAGATGTGCACCCGGGAAAGGAAGTCTTATATTCAGAGGACCAGCAAGTGATGCATGAGGTACAGAGAGGCACCCGGAGACCATGCTCTCTGGTTCTCGGCAGCTTGAGCATGTGAAATATGAAGCCTAAGTAATTTGTTTCTAAACAATGGTGGACTTCTTATCTAGACCTTGCTCTATTGCCGACAGATGGCACATTCTCAAACAGGAAGACTGCCTGCCCAAGTACAGCAAGCATGGGAATGCATCATCCATGCAACTGTATCTATTGAGTGTATTGATAGTCAAGACTCTTTAGAAGAACAAAGAAGCGGTGCTGGAAGGGAAACCTTGGCTCCCAAAAATGAAAGTCTAAGAATAGAGGATTTCAGGTGCCACTGTGCCCAGGCGCTGAGATGCTGTTGTCTCTACTTGAATCATAAAATCTGATGTGAGATGGGAGCAGGGGAAGATGCTCTCAATGGGAAACAGGTCATTCATCAACGGCAAAGGGACAGATGTAAACAGCAGCTCAGTGGAGGGGTGAAGGGAGACATGTGAAATGATGCAAGAGGGTGAACGCAGGGACAGATGCAGTCAGGTAACAGTGTACTAACCAGACATGCAGTCCTCCCAGGGGCTTTGTTTGTTTGAGTCACCCCCACCCCCACTTATCCACTGGGTAACTGACAAAGTTTAGAATATACAATTTTTTTTTTTTTTTTTTTTTTTTTTTTTTTTAAAAACCTTTATTCATTTGCCTTGGTGTTTGCCTGGAACTGGAACTACAGACAGCTGTTAGCTGCCATGTGGGTGCTGGGAATCGAACCCGGGTCCTCTGGAAGAGCAGACGGTGCTCTTAACCGCTGAGCCATCTCTCCAGCCCCTAGAATATACAATTTTATGGTGCTTGGTCTAAAAGAGTGACTCCTATTGAGAGAGTGCCACCACCTCAAGAATTTAGCTTAAGTTCAAATCCAGATCAGGCTATATGGTCCTGGTCAGGTGACTCCTAGAGCCTCAGTTTCCTCATCTATATGATGGACATGAACACAGGATGTACCACAAGTTTTCTTTTGGGGATAATGAAAACAATCTCCATTTCAAGAGTGATAACAGTTATACAATTTTGTAAATACACCTTAAAAATTACTGAGTTGGGGCTGGAGAGATGATCCAGTGGTTAAGAGCACTGGCTGCTCTTCCAAAGGACATAGGTTAAATTCCCAGCACCCACATGACCACTCACACCTGTCTGTAACCTCAGTTCCAAGGTTTCGGACACGCTCACATAGATATACATGCAGTCAAAACACCAATGAACATAAAATTAAAATAAATTATATATATTAAAAAATCACTGAATCATATTCCTCAAGAGGATAAATTTGGGGATGTGGGCTAGGGAAACAGTCTAGTGGCAGAGTTCTTATCAAAAATACATGAGGCCCTGGATTTGATCCCCAACACCAGTATTTGTTTTTAAATGAGGCCTAGTGGGCTTGGCATGTTAAAGGTGTTAGTCTCTGAGCATGGTGACCCCAGACTCACATGGTAAAAGCAGAGACAAACTCCCTAAAGTTGTCTTCTAACTGCCATACATATGCTTGGTGCATGTCTTCCTTCAATAGTAAATAAATACATTTAATTTTTTTTTGAAAAGTGAGAAAGAATGAGTGTATGTGTGAATTTTACAACATACTATCTTTCCTTTCTTTTAGGTTTTTTGATGTAGGTTCTTTTTAAAATATTTGTTTATTTATTTTGTACACAGTGTACAGAAGAGGGTACCAGATCTCATCATAAATGGTTGTGAGCCACCATGTGGGTGCTGTGAATTGAACCCCAGTCCTCTGGAAGAGCAGTCAGCGCTCTTAACCTCTGAGCCATGTATCTCCAGCCCCTGATGTAGGTTCTTATGTTGCCCAGTCTGGCCTTGGCCTCCTGGTTCTCTTCTACCTTCTGAGTTCCAGGTATAGGTGTGTGTCACCATGCTTCTGTGGAATTATGCTCTTGTACAATGTAAATATTATACTAATTGGCCAGAACTAAACAGACAGGAGGTATAGGCAGGGCAAGCAGACAAGGAGAATTCTGGGAAGAGGAAAGGCAGAGCAGCAGATGCCAGCCAGACACAGGAAACAAGATGAGAATGCTACACTGAGAAAAAGGTACCAAGACATGTGGCTAAACATGGATAAGAATCAAGGGTTAGGCTAAGAGTAAGAATTAGTAAGTAATAAGCCTGAGCCATAGGCCAAACAGTTTATAACTAATGTAGGCATTGTGTGATTGTTTGGGGCTAAATGGCTGTAGGACCTGTAAGGTAGGACAGAGAAAATTCTGATCACCCCAGGCCCAACCTAAACCTCAATTAAAAAAAAAAGGCTGGGAGTGGATAAATGGTTCAGCAGTTAAGAGCACTTGTTGCTCTTATAGAAGACAAGTTTTGTCTCCCAACACCTACCTGGTCGGTCACTACTCCAGTTTCAGGAAAGCTGACATCAGCCAGTAGCCATACACACAGTACATAAACATACAAGTAGACAAAACATTCACACATATAAAATAAAATCAATAAATCTAAAAGAATTTTTCTTAAAGATCCAGGAGTGGTGGCACGTCTGTCATCTCAGCACTAAGAAGACTCAGGCAGGAGGATCACCACAAAGCCAAGGCTAACCTGGGCTACATGTCAAGTTCCAGGCCAGCCAGGACCACCATACAGCAAGAATGGTTCAGAAAAAGGCGGGGGAAACAATTGCAAGAATTAAAGGAGGCAACATGAGGAGAGTGATAGAGGCCCTGGCAGAGAGTAGATGCTTTCTTCATCCTCCTGCCTCAGCGCGAACATCCTCACTATCCTTCCATTCTCATTACCATCATTATCTTTATCCTCGTGACAATTATCTCTATTTTCTTCTCCATTTTCACCATCACCACCATCATCATTACCTTTGCATGACCATCTCCTTTATCATCATTGCTGTCATCCCTCGTATCTTCCTCATCATTATCTTCATCTCCATCATCATCATCATCACTGTCAATGTTGTCTGGGATGAGGACACATCTGAAGCAAAGCTGTGAAGACAAGCTGGGACTGGTCCAAATGATATCGTCCTTGCAGGCATATGTGAAACCTTAAATTACATATCTAGTACTGGGGAAAAAATAAAACAATGTATTAATTGACCTGTTATTTTATTTTTTTGCATAACTTAGAATAGAAGACATCTGGCAAGGGAGCAAAGTGACAGTTCATGTTGAAATTGCACTATCTAAATAAAAATATGGAGCTTAAAAATAAACTTTATTTTCTTAAAATATTATCATGGCTGACAGGTTTGACTATACAAAAATAAATGCTTCTGTATGGCAAGTGACACAATAAACAAAGCTGAAATGACAAGATTTGGAGGAGATAGTTCTCCATTAAAAAAGGGGGTTAAAGGGGGTGGTAGTGGTACACACCTTTAATCCCAACACTCAGGAGGTAGAGCCAAGAGGATCTCTGTGAGTTCAAGGCCAGCCTGGTCTACAGAGTAAGTACCAGGACAGCCGGGGTTACACAGAGAAACCCTGTCTCAGGAAACAAAAATGAATAATTAATTAAAGCCTAAAGGAAAACAAAAGCTGGAAGCAACCTGGAGAGTGGCTGGTACAGAGTCTGTGTTAGTTCCCTTCCTCCCCTCCACGGACTGTGAGTGGCTACTAAGGAAGGCGACCTCTGTGTGGGGTGATGAAGGAACAGTAAGTGGGCATTAGGTGACAAGATCATAGTACTGAAGAGTAGTCATTGCAGGCACAACACAGATGTCAGCAAAATGGGAGAGACAATACACCACACGTTTGAGGTAGGAGACAGACACCTCTGTGTCTTCTGGGGGGACAACCAGCTATGGGCACAGAGTGGTATGAGGGAGGGATGGTCAACTTTGAACACCCCTTTGTTCTTTTGTGGTTTTGAACTATGTTCAGTGTTTTTTGTTGTTGTTTTGGTTTTGATTTGGTTTAGTTAGTTTTTTGAGACAGGGTTTCTCTGTATAATTCTGGCTGTCCTGGAACTCGCTCTATAGACCAGACTGACCTCAAACTCACAGAGATCCACCTCCCTCTCTCTGCCTCCGAAGTACTAAAATTAAAAGTATGCACCACTCCTGCCAGACTCTGATGTAAGGTGTCTTTCTGTACACTGTGAATGTGCTTTGTTGCCATTTGTTAATAAAGAGGCTGTCTTGGCCGATGGTAAGGCAGCTTGGAGGCAAGCGGGAAATACAAGCAGAAGGAGAAGGGCGGAGTCACAAGGAGATGCTGCAGGCTGCCACCCAGAAAGCAGGATGTAATGGGATGCAGGTACAGCCATGAGCCATGTGGCAATACAATAGATTAATAAAAATGGGTTGAGTTAGGTTGTAAGAGCTAGTTGGCAATGAGCCTGACCCATAGAACAAATAGTTTGTAATTAATATAACTCTTCGTGTGATTATTTGGACCTAAGCAGCTGCAGGTAGGTCTGGACCTCAGGGGTAGGCCAGGCCATAAACTTCAGACAACAAAGCTCAATGTATTTTTTTTTAAGATTTATTTTTATTTATATCTATGTATGTGTGAATACACACACACACACACACACACACACACACACACACACACACAGATGCTCACAGAGGTCAGAGAGTAATTGAATACCTGGAGTGAGAGTGACAGGCAGTTATAAGCCAACATGTGGGAGCTGGGAACAGAACTTGGGTCCTCTACAAAAGCTCTTCAAATTCTCTTAATCACTGAGCCACCCTCTCCAGCCCCTGGTGGTTTGTTTGATTGTTTGTTTGTTTTTTAAATACAAGAGTAGGGTCCAGGTAGATGGTCAGTCACAAGGCACTTACTGTGTAAGCATAACATCCTGAGTTCCATGCCCAACATACATGGAAAAGCTGGGACACACCTGCAATCCCATTACTGAGGAGATGAAAATGGGAAGAGCTTTGGAGTTCATTAGCCAGCAAGTCTAGCTGCATAGGCGAGCTCCAGGTTCAAAGAGAACCTGTCTGAAAAGATAATGTGAAAAAGCAATGGAAGAAAACACCAAATATCAACCTCTGGCTCCCGCGTGTACAAGCAGACAGACAGACACACACACACACACAGAGAAATGGAATAAGGCTGTAACCCAGTGGTACGTTTCCTGACTGGTATCAGACAGGCACTGGGTTTAGTCTTCACCACTCTGTTCACACTTGCATGTACATGCACACACACACTGTAGACTAAATAGACAGATCTAACTATATTGGAAAGATACCCACAATATATTGTTAAATAGAAAAAAATGTACCTTTTATAGCAATATGAATAATCCTTTTTGTAGAGAAAGAAAAGCAAGATGGATGTGGTAGTGCCCACCTCAATCCCATTACTCAGGAGGCAGAAACAAGTCAACAGGATAGTCCTAAGCCAACCAGACCTACATATGTGAAGCCCCATCTCAAACAAAAAAACAAAGCAAAAGAAAAAGCAAACTACAAAAATCCTGGCACTGAACACACACACACACACACACACACACACTTAGGCATTAACTGAAAAGATAGTTTTAAAAAATAAATTATTGGGGCTAGAGAGATGGCTCAATGGTTTAGAACACCCATTGCTCTTCAAAGGACCCAGGTTAAATTCCCAGCACCCACATGGTGACTCACAACCATCTGTAACTTTAGTTCTAGGGGATCTAACTCTCTCTTCTGGCCTTTGAAAGCACAAGTTTTACAGATAATGCATATACATACATGCAGGCAAAACACTCATACACATTTATATATAATAAAGTTTCAAAATCTAAAAATAAGCAAATAAATTACTGGGGCTGAGGATGTAGCTCAGTTGATAGAGTACTTTCTCAGCATGCACAAAGCCCTGGACAGATAAGGTGTAATAATTCGTGCCTGTAATTCCAGCCCAGAGTGAGGGAGCTCTAGAGGCAAAAGGTCAAGAGTTTGAGGTCATCTTCAACTACATAGCAAGTTTAAGGCTAGCTTGGGGTGCATAAGAGCTTGTTTTGAAATTAATTGGTTTTAGATTTAATTTTGTTTTGACATTGGTGCTGCATTAATTTTGAGGTAACTCTGGTCTGGAGGCTCCACATCAACTCCCAGCCTCTTGACTGTGGTAGGGAGAGTGTCTCATTTTCCCAAGACCTACTGTATCAGGATGATGTTGCTTTCCTGCCCCTGGAAACTTCCTCATACATGGGAAATGAGGTAAAACTATGAAGGGATCTGAGGCATACTCCAGGGAAAAAAAAACAGCAGACAAAGAAGCAGGGCCCAGGACTCAGGGGCAGATGCAGCAGTGACTTTGCAGAGCATCCTGTCCCTGGAGATCTGGTTGAGACTTTTTGGAAGCACCTTTCCACTATTACAGAGATACCAGGGGTAAGCTTACTCCCTCATCATTGTGTAGTGGGCTGAATCCCAAAAGGTGAGTCCCAGAGGGAGGTCCAACAGCTTGGTGTCCACCAACCAGCTAGCTTTCTTGAACTGATTTGTTTATCAATGGAAGGGGGTGATACTGATATCAGTTGGTAGCATGCTCACCCAGCATGCACAAGGCCCTGGTTTTGATCCCCAGCACTACATAAAACAGGCATGGCGGTATATACCTTCAATTCTAAGGAAGTCAAGGCAGGGTCAGGCTGGCACTACAGTTTTGTGGCAAAGCATTTGCTTGGTATGTGTAAAACCAACCATTCCATTCTAGTACCTTGAAAAGAGTATCAGGATCTCAGGGACTGGGTTTTAGTTTTGGTCTGTGATACACTAAGTGATCCTGGGTAGTTGTAAGACTCTCTCAGCTTCAGCCTTCCCATCTGAGTACAAAGCTTGTCTCCAGAGAACTCAGGGAGTGGCAATGATCCTACCAGTGAGCCTGGTACACAGAAGACCTCAAAACCCACTGGCTTTGGGCACAGTGAGGCTATGGCAAGCAGAGATGGCCGTGCATAGCCACAGCAATGGCTCTAACTATACTGTGGCCCATGCTTGTGAGATGGACTGCAACAGAGGGCAAGGCATTCCTGTGGTGATGTGTGGACCTGAGTATAAGGTAAAGCACTTGCAGAGACTTCCTTTCAGGGGGATGGATCAACTGGCTGGCTCAGCAGAACCACAAGTAGACAGTCTGCCATCTTCAAGCTGAAAATCCAGAGAGATACTGCTGCAGCCAATGCTCCAGGTCCAGCTGATAAAAATAACCCTCCAAATCCCCCATGGGGTAAGAGGAGCACCCCTGTCCTGCTCTTCACACTTCAGGTGGGATTCACCGGGCACAGTCACTAATTATTTCAGAAATAACTGTGGCTGCACTAGCCACCCTGACAGCTGAGGCTACAAATGCCCAGTTAGCTGATTTTATTTTATTTTTTCATGCAAACAGTTGGACTTGTCAATCACAGGCTGTTCTGCATGTTGTCTAGTGGTGAGTCTGGCTTCGGGAGAGAAGGCTGTACCTCATCCCAGCCCTCAGGTTGCTCCCTGGGGCAGCCTGAGAGAAGGAGGATCACCTAGAAGATACTCCTTGCCTCTGGTCTGCTAACTCACAGAAGAGCAGGAGGAGAAGAGGACATGGGTTTGTATCCAGGCTCTACTTCTTAGCCCATGACATCAAGCAAGGTCATGTAACTTGCTTCTATTTCTTTATCTTGGCCACTAGTTGTGAATTGGAAACATTATCCTGTAGCAGCCTCAGAGCAAAGCTCAGCCATAGGGGCTCTGCAGGAGAGGAGCAGGATTACTACATCCTGCAGGGAGACCACCTGCCACCACACCCAGCTTCAGGTATAGCCTGACTTCCCAAACAGTCAGGATCCCTTCCCCTCCAGAGCTGAGCTGTTCCATTGCAGCTCCAGCTGTCAGAGCTATTCTAACAGCTCCAGGTATAGCCTGACTTCCTGAACAGTCAGGATATCTCTTACCCCCTCCCCTGAGTTGTAACAGTCACTTACACTGTGTGCGTGTATTTCATTCTGCTCTCACTGTGTGCCCTGTGATTAACTGCTTCATGTTCCTGACACTGTGACTTCTCTGCTGTGACAGACTATAACCAGGAATGGTCAGCTGAATAAGCCCGTCTTAGGGTTTCTACTGCTGTGAAGAGACACCATGAGCAAGGCAACTCTTATAAAAGAAAACATTTAATTGAGGGGTTTGCTTATAGTTTGAAGGTTCAATCCATTATCATTATTGTGGGAAGCATGGTGTTAGAGAGGCAGACATGGTGCTGACTAAAGGAACAGCCAAGAGTCCTACATCTTGGAGGCAACAGGAAATCAACTGAGACACTGGGCGATATCCGGAGCATAGGAAACCTTAAAGCCCACCCCACAATGACACACTTTTTCCAACAAGGCCAAACCTACTCCAACAAAGTCAAACCTCCTAGTAGTGTCTCTCCCTTTGGAATTATGGGGAGGGCAATTACATTCAAAATCCCACGAAGCCCTTTCTCCAAGTTGCTCTTTGTCAAGGCATTTATCACAGCATCTGAATAAAATTGGAACACCCAGGAACAACTCTGATCATCCAGGATCTCCATTTCCAAATCTCCATAGTCAAGTGACTCAAGTCCTATGCAGTAGCTTCAGCTTAAGGCAGACCCTGCAGCAGCTCATGCAGCCTGACTGGGAGCAGAGAGCCTCTGTAACTGGACCCTCTAGCCTCACTGCCTGGAGTCTAATCCCCACTCTGCTTTGTGACTTTGAACAAGTTGCTTCACAAACTAGTAATTCCATTTTCTATATGAAAATTGAGATGACGGTACCTACTGACAGGCTGTTGGTTTAAGTGGGATAGTATACAACCATGGTCCACTAGGTTCCACTGGGCCTCTGCACTACACCAGCTGATTACAAATAACCACCAGTTATTTTCATGTTTCCATACTTAGAGTACAAATTCATGAAAGGCAAAGATCATGTCTGGTTTATGCTTTGCACAAAATAAACACCAAAATAAAAAAAATTAATATGTAGGGCTGTGGCTATAGCTCAGTTGATATTATGCAAAACACTATGGGTTTGGACCCCAGCATTAAAATTTCTGGGATCTATCTGATCATCTCAGAGATGATGTCAAAGTACCTTAGAAACACAAACAGTTTACAGGTAGCTTTGCTTAGTAGTTACTGGTGCCTCATAGGTGCCTCCTGGCCATAGAAACTCTCGTGTGTGTGTGTGTGTGTGTGTGTGTGTGTGTGTGTGTGTTTGAGGGATGGAATCCAGGATCTCAAACATACAAAGTACCTACTCTGCGATGGGTTACATTCCTAGTATAGGACACTGAACTTCCAGCTGGGAATGATAATGTCCTTGCTCATTACTCTTCTTCCTCTGCTTCTAGCTTTCTCCTGACTGTTGTGTGTTAGAGATGGAGGCTCATTATGGCCTGAAACTTACTATGTATCCCAGACTGGTCTCAGATCTACAGCTATCCTCATGCTGACACTCTCCCAAATGTTTTAATCCCAGACTCGAGGCATCACCACTCCTAGCTCGCTCTTTCTAATTTTCCCTGGTGTTTTGATCCACAGACAGAAAGAGAAAAAAAGCACACTGAGTCCTGAGATTCTGGCTTCAATCAAAGCATGAGGTACCTGTTAACTCTTTTTCCCTGAGAGGAAAGGAAAGCTTTCACTTCATCACCTGTTCCCTAGCTAGCACAGTTTTCTCCTCGCTCACTCACTCACTCACTCACTCACTCCTTCCCTTCTTTCTTTTTTCTTCTCCCTCTCCCCCCACACCAGAAGAAATTGCTTCTAGCATCTTCCTTTCCCTCCTGACCAATTACTTAGCTGGACATCCTATAAAATAAAGTTTACACTACTAAATCGTTTCCATGGCAACCGCACACTCAGAATCTCTGCCTTTAAAGCAATCATATCTTTTTCTTTTTCCCCCCATTACAAAGTCAAGCTTCCCCAAAAGTAACTTTTATTTAAAGTACATAGACAGACAGAACCTAACAAGGTTTATAAAGGGGGATACAATGCACCAGCTAGGGGGTCTCTGGGTAGAACAAAGAGATGATTCCTGGAGGAGAAAAAAAAGTCCTCTGTAAATCAATCACAGCTATTCATATTTTGCTGGAGCCATTTTAAGTGTGTAAAAGAAACCCAGTGGATTGTAAATAATGATGGGGAGCCCTCATTTTCAGAGCACTGCCTGTGACATGCTAGACGCTGGTCTCAGCAAACCACCTCATCCCTTTAACCTTGATTGCTTCCTGCAGAGATTTTTGCCCACAGCCCTTATAGCCACTAAGGGCCTGTGCACCTGAGAAAACTGATTTGGTCTCCAATTAACTCCTCAGAGCTGCAGCATTCAAGGCCAGGCTTCTAACAGCAGCACCAGCTGTCCCTGCTGCAAGGAGAGGAGGCCACAGTCTGTTGGGCCAATCATTAACTCAAGATTTTTAGGCTGGCCCATCCCTCTCTCACATGTAACTGAGGATCATGGAAGGAAAACTACTGCCCACACCATAGAAAATTGCCAGGGCAGGATTTGAACCCACGAGGTTTTACTCCTTTTTCCTAGTCCATTTAAACGTCTATAACAACAGGCCATAGGCTGGATTGTATATAAATAACAAAGATTTATTTCCTGCAGATGTAGAACCTGCAAAATCCAAGACCAAGGCACTGGCAGACTGTGTATCTGGTGCTGCCCGGCTTCCTAGTCCACAGATGACCTTTCTCACTGTGTCCTCAAATGGGGGGAGGACAAGGGAGTTTCTGTCAATCGTCTTTTATAAAAGGCACTAATCCCACTCAAGGGGGCCTCATCCCAACAAGGTAATCACTTCTCAAAGGCCACATCTCATGCCTGAAGCTCTAGGCTCCATCTCCAGCACCTAAGATAACCCCCAGGGTGTATAGGTAAGTTCAGGTGTGGAGGCCAGAGGACAACACACTTAGTTCTTTCCTTCTACTATGGGGTCAAGGGACGAACTCAGGTCATTGGGTATGTGTGAGAAATTCTTTTACCTGCTCAGCCATCTCACCAGCCTGAGAATGAAGATTCTGACCTAAGAATTTGGGGGCACACAAGCACTCTGATGGAAACAGGCCCAAAGCATTCGATTGGCACACTGCCTCCAAGAAATGCTACTCCAGAGAATTGAGGAAGGCAGTCTCTGTCCTCAGTAGACTTGGTCTGAGTGGAACATTCCGGCAGGCTGTGTGCCAGGCTGGGTAGTAACCTTGTGTACTCAGATACCATTCCCATTGTCACACTTTTCTAACTAGGAATTTGCACATTTTTCCAACAGTTGAGGGCAGGACGTTTATTTTCTCTCCCATATCCTTTGTTCTGGTAACTGCATATGTTTGTTGATTGGATATGCACAAGATCATCCAGAGAACTGTGCCCCAGAAAGAGTGGGTTCCTGTGGTTCCCTAGGTTTTTCAAAAGCAAAAAGTATACAAACTAGTCAACTCTCAGGTGGCATGGGTTATAAACAGAGGAGAAGAGTGATATGAGCCTGGGAAAGAGGTGTACATCCTGGAGGTAGAAAGATAGAGAGGCTCAGCTTTGCCCAGAGCCAGCCAAGGCTAAGTCATCTGGAGAAATCTCACAGTCCTTCAAAACATGAATCAAGTCAATTTGTAGAACTTGGGATGGTACATGCCTGTAATCTCAGCACTCAAAATGCTGAGGCAGGAGGATCATGAGCTTGAGGTTAGTTCAGACCACCACCTAATAGAACACTATGGGGAAGTCAAGAGAGAGAGAGGAGAGGGAGAGAGTACATTTTATTTATCTCCAAATTTTTTCATGATTTTCTTTGTGTACACATGTACATGAATGGGTTCCTGTGTATGTGCACATGGGCATGCATGTGGAGGCCAGATGTCAATGAAGGTGGTCTTCTTCAATTGCTCTCTGCCTTATTTTAGAGACAGGCTTTCTCACTGAACCTGGAGCCTGCCATTCAGTTAGCCTTGGCTAGCCAGCAAGCCACTTCCCGTCTCTACCTACCAGCTCTGGGGGTTACAGGTGTCTTGGGGTTACTGGGGTTATGCTGCCTTGTTGGGCTTTTAAATGGGCACTGGGAATCAAACTTAGGTCTTCCTGTATTTTTTGTTTTTTGATGTGGCAAAAACCTTAACAACTAAGCCATCTCCTAGCTCCATGCATCTCTCTTTTTTAAGATGACATTTATTGTCTGTGCATGTGTGATGTGTGTGCATATACTCACATGTGCCTTTGTACCATGACATGCCTGTGGAGATCAGAAGACAACTTTCAGAAGTCAGTTCTCTCCATCATGTGGGTTTCAAGGACTGAACTTGGCTTGGCAGCATGCACCTTTACCCACTGAGCCATGTCTCTGGATCCTATACATGTTTAATATTGGCTATACAATCATAATTTCCAAGACTGGTCCATCACAGGCACATAGGGTTACAGAAGGGACAACTGCTTTACTATATGTGGTGATGCATTGTGTATTTAATAAAATCAGCCTGGAATATCAGAGGACAGAATTACCCACAGTCAAACCATGAAGGTCATAGAGTAGTGATCCACACCTTTAATCCCATCACTTGGGAAAACAAAGTGGTGACTCTCATCTTTAATCCTATCACAGGATGACTGAATGGTGAACCAAGCCTTTAATCCCATCACTCAGGAGACAGAGATCTTTCTGTATTTCTGTGAATTCAAGGCCTAACAGCCAAGCAGTAGTAGCTCACACCTTTAATCCTAACTCTAGGATTATGATACAGAGTTGAACTGGAAGTGGAAACAGCTGGGTGGGGAAGACATATAAGGCAGAAAAAAGCAGAAATTCAGGCATTCTGTAGATGTGACCAGTCAGGTTGAGGACTCTTGAAGACAATAGTATTTACTCTGTTTGGCCTGAGAAGTTGGCTGTGTGACAACTGACTGTGATCTGTTTCCTCTCTCTGATATTCCAGGATGATTTTATTAAATATACAATAGATCACCACAGCTATAGCAATTTCAAGGCCTCCCTGCAAGGACACAGGCCTTCATCAGCTCAACCTTCCTTCTCCTCTGTCCCCTGCCATTGCAGGGACTCAAATAAACTGAGAAAAGTTATGTTCTGAGCTGGTGATCTGCTCACTCACTGGGGCCACAAAATGAGAGCCTGTCATAAAAGCCACAAGGGAAAATAAAAAAAAGAGAAGGAGAAGATGGGTGTATCCCAGCAGCCCTACACCTTCTTGACACCTCAGGAAGAACAATGGTGCAACGGTCGGCCTCCACTGAGAACAACTGAGCAGAAGACTGGCAATGACTGCAGTGACGCACTCTCTTCTCATAGACATCTGTGAGCCAGGCACAGATGGTGCACATCTTTAATCTGAGAATCCCAGCACTTGGAAGTCAGAGGCAGAAGAATCTCTGAGTTCAAGGACAGCCTGGTCTATAGAGTGAGTTACAGGACAGTCAGGGCTACACAGAGAGACCCAGTGGGGGGAGGGAGAAAGAAAGAAAGGAAGGAGAGAAGGAAGGAAGGAAAGAAAAAAGGAAAGAAAGAAAAAAGGAATCAAATGTAGGGACTGAGTTGGAAGATGGACTCCTCACTTCCTGAACTCGGGTAGCTAAAATGACACTGAGAAACTAAAACAGGTTGTCTTAGTTAGGATTTCTATGCTGTGAAGAGACACCATGACCATGGCAACTCTTATAAAGAAGAACATTTAATTGGGGCTGGCTTACAGTTCAGAGGTTCAGTTCATTATTGACATGGTGGAAAGCAAGGCAGGCAGCGCTGGAGAAGGAACTGAGAGTTCTACATCTTGAACCTGCAGGCAACAGGAAGTGGTCTGAGACACTGAGCGCGGCTTGAGCATATGTGAAACCTCAAAGCCTGCCTCCACAGTGACACACTTTTTTCAACAAGGCCACACCTTCTAATAATACCACTTCTTCTTCTTCTAATAATTCCACTCCCTATGAGTTTATAAGCGTCAATTACATTCTACTGCCACAGGTGGCTAGTGCTGTTCCCAAGGAAAGAACTTAAATTGAAATTATCAGTCTAAAGGAAGGACATGGTGGTTCATACATTTAATCCCAGCACTCAAGAGGCAGAACATGAGGATCTTTGTTAATTTGAGGCCAACCTGGACTATGTAGTGAGTTCCAAGACAACCAGGGCTATGTAGAGAAGTCCTGTCTCAAATAAAATAAAAATTTAACAATAGCAACAACAAATTATCAATCTATCTGTGTGTGTATACATGTGGGAGTATATATCCCATGATGCATGTATGAACCTCAAAGAACAACTTTCAGGAGACAGTTTCCCTCTGTCATGTAGTCCCAGGTATTGAATTCATGTTGTCAGAATTGATAGAAAGCACCCTCCCTCCCCTTGTGAGCTATTGTCCCAGCCTAATAGCTGACTTTACAATCATGCTGGGATAATAGAACATAAAGCCAATACTCAACAATGGAGAAAATGAACGAGGGGAGTATGCTGGATAGTTTTATGTCAACTTAACATAAACTGAAGTCATCTGACAGTAGGGAACCTCAATTGCCTCTATAAGATCAGGCTGTAGGGCATTTTCTTAATTAGTGATTGATGGGATGGGCCTGGCCCATTGTGGGTGGTGCCATCCCTGGGCTGGTGGTCCTGAGTTCTATAAGAAAGCCACAAGGGGCAAGTCAGTAAGTAGTTCTCCTCCATGATTTCTGCACCAGCTCCTGCCTCCAGGTTCCTGCCCTGCTTGGGTTCCTGATTTCCTTCAGTGATAAACCACAAAGTGGAAGTGTAAGCCACATAAGCCCCCCCTCAACTTGCTTTTGAATATAGTGTTTCATTGCAGCAACAGAAACCTTAACTAAGACTGGAAGCCAGCTCTATGGATTCTTTCTTATCATGATTTCCTCCTAGAGTTTACTGTGTCCAGAGGGCCATTGACCCCACTGAACACCAGAGTTAAAACAGATGTGGTGCTTGGTGTGAAGGATCACATTCCTAGCACTTGGGATGCTGAGACAAGAGGATTGCTTTTTATTTGAGAGTAGCCTGGGGAGTCCCAAGTTATCTTAAAATATAAAATTAAAGTCTTTTCCTGAATAAATGATAAATAAAAGTGGTATTTGTGGCTTCACAGTAGAGGTACTTACCCCATGTCTTCCCCTGGGTGGTAGACTCAGGGCTCTATTAGTGAGCTCTGGGCAGTAAAGAGTACTTCTCTTGTATAACAGTGTATTTTATAATTATTTCAGGTTGAAAAAAAAATCAAATAGTCGGGTATGGGGGCAAACACCTGTAATTCCAGCATTTGGAAAGCAGAGGCATGTGGATATTTGTGAGTGTGGCAGCCTGGTCTACACAGCTGGGGCCAGTATAGTCAGGGCCATACAGTATAATACCCTGTCTTAAGTGAAAATGGTAGGGGTCAGAGAAAGATGGCTCAATAATTACAAGAGGTGCTGAGTTTGAGTCCCAGCTCCAGGCCTATCCTACATCTTGGGCCTCTGAGGGCAATCGTAGCACACACAAGTACGCATACCAAAAAATAACAAAAGTAAAATCTTCTGAAGAGAGAGAAAGTGAGCAAATGTGTTATGTCTAGGGTGTAGCTTAGTAAGTGAGCACAAACCTATGGTGCAGTTCCCAGACCTTCCTTCTAAAGATCCAGCATGGATACCTCTCCCATCCCCACCCCTGGCTCATGGTACTCTCCCACATCTGTTTCCATTTATATAAAATGGACCTCTCCAGGGTCTGTTCTGGTTGTAATAGTGTGGAAATCTGTAGAAGTCTTTGCCACGGCAGAGAGAATAAGAACTAGAGCCTGACAGCCTGTGGGAACACCTCCCCACTCAACAGCAAAAATATATTTCTGTCTTGACATCTACAATGGAAACTTAATTGCTGATAAGTGGCTGACAACTGGTAGATATGATTTGGGAGCTAAATCTATAACAGGATCTGGGAGCTCCTGCAGAATGCCAGGTTCCCAGGAGCTGAAGGGGGAACCTACATTTTGGGCCACAAGGCATCAGCTTGGTTAGAGAACCCTGGGTCCAGGGATGGCAGATCCATCCTCCACATCCCTTCATCAAGAAGTAAAAGCAGAAATAACAGGAGCCACTTGTGGGCCACTTCTTCCCGGGCACTGTCCTGATTGCTTTCATGGTCATGTCGTAATAATGCTGACAGCACCTCCATGAGACTCAGGGAGGGCCATGCCTTACTGAGGACTGTGCGCCAAACTCTCCTGAGCATTTGGTGTAAAACACTGTTTTAGTTCTCATGACTATATGACACAGATACAATCATCTCCCAGTTACAGCAGAGAAACCAAAGCCCAAGACAAATAGTTATTGGAGTTAGAAAAGTGGCTCTAAAGTTAACAGGGCCTGTTGCCTATTGATCATGGTTCAATTTCCAGCACCCACACTGGGTAACTCCCAACTGCCTGTGACTCAAGCCCCAGGAGATCAGAAGCCTTCTTCTGGCTTCCACAGATATATTCACACACATGGCTTACACACACACTGGCACATACACATAAATAAAAATAAATCTTAATATTTATTTTCGTTTTCTATGTGAATTGGTGTTTTGCCTGCATGAACAACTGTGCAAGGGTATCAGATCCTAGAACCACAGTCAGCTGACAGCTGCCTCGTGGATGCCGGGAATTGAACCCAGGTCCTCCAGAACAGTCAGTGCTCTCAACTGCTGAGCCATCCCTCCAGCCCTCAAATAAATCTTTTAAAAAATAAATAATGTATGGTAGAGCTGGGACCCAACCTAGCAGTCTGGCCCCAGCGCCAAGGTTCTCACCTCCTACACTGCACTATCTCATCTCACAGAATCATTCCAAAAGGCTAGCAGTTGTCATTTCATCTTTTTTTAAAAAACTTTATTTATTTATTTGTCTTGGTGTTTGCCTGGAACTGGAACTACAGACAGTTGTTAGCTGCCATGTGGGTGCTGGGAATCGAACCCGGGTCCTCTGGAAGAGCAGACGGTGCTCTTAACCACTGAGCCATCTCTCCAGCCTTTTTTTTTTTTTTCTTTTCTTTCTTTCTTTTTTTTTTTTAAATTAAAAAAAAACAAAACAAAACAAAAAACAAAACCAAACTTTGTCATTTCATCTTAAACCTGGTGTCCAAGACTCAGGTAGATGAGTGATGTTCTTAAGGTTGCATAGCATGGATGTCGCAGAGGCAGGAGCCACCTGAAGGTTTATGAATGGTCAAAATGTCCATATTGCCTCCTTTGTTGGTTTGTGTCCAGTTCTGCAAGAAGCCACTGAAACAGAAATTACAGATGTCCTCTCAAGCAGGACACATCTATCTTCCTGCTGGAGCTGTCACTGATTCACTGTAGCCTCAGGCAAGTGCTCCCAAGTCCCCTTTGTGAACAAGATATTAGATGAGCCCTCTGGTTATGGCCAGGTCATATTCAGTGACACAGGATAAGAACAGAAGGGCTTGAATTGCTTCTGACTTCAAGGGCAGAGGTCTCCAGGATGGAGCAAATTGGAAAATCGAACCCCTGCTTGGGGCCAGAGTGATAAACTGCTTGTCTTGAATGCACAGCACCCTAGGTACACTCTCCAGGACTGCAAACCAAACCACAAAAAAACTTAGAAGCACCCCTTTCCATAGCTTATCCTCTCACCTTTTTTTTTTCTAGTCAGGATCTCAAGTAGCTCAGGCTAGCCTTGGCATACTGTTCCTCCTGGGGTTATAGGTGCACTACCAACTCCCCTCACCTCTTCCCAGAGGAGAAAGACCAGGAACACAGAGATGGTGGGAAAGGGGTTTCACTGGTGTCTGTGGTACAATGATGGAAGGTATGGTATGACAACAGAGGACAGTACAAGTTTCGTTTTCACAATTCTTTTAGAGGCCAAAAAGCCTTACGCGAAGGAAGCAGAGACTGGACTCCAGTAAATACATCCTTTGTGGAGTTAAAGAACTATGTGTAGACTCTCCCCAGTTCACCCACACAAACTTACTAGACCAGACTGTGAGCACACCCAAGAGGATAAGAACCTAGAGCATGATCCCCTGGGTTCCTAACTAAATCCTAACTCAGCCCTTTCTCTTCCTGTGTCCCAGTTTCCTCATCTGTGAAATGGGAACAAAATAACACCCATTCTCAAGTATATAGTCACAGTTTGTGTACTGTGCCTGTAAAGTGCTTAGAACAGTGGCTGAAGCAGGGGTGGGGCAGGAGTGGGAACAACAGGGTGAGTGCTGGCTGCTATCCTTACTAGGCTTTGCATCCTCCACAGTTGACACAGGAAATGCTGGTGGAAACAGGTGACTTCCACAGTCTCTCTGTTGTCCCATTTGGGGATGGCAAGAGGCTAGGACAGAGGTAACTGGGGAACAGCTGCAGGACAGTGGTCAACCACACAAGCTCATTGGCCTCTGCTGGAGACCTGGCCAGCTCTTGTGTGACCCTGCTTCTTCCCCAGAAGCAAGTCTGCCTCTTCTGCTATGACCACATACTTGAGAATGGGTGTAATGGAATCCAGTCCCTGCTTTGTATAAGGCTTTTAGGCCTCTAGAAGAATTGTGAAAAAGAAACTTTTACTGTCCTCTGTGATTTGATGAACTGTGAGGGCCTGGCTCAGGAGGTTTTGGAGAAAAAGAATTTTAATAATTTGCCCAGTAATCTTTCTTGTGATATTTTGGTGAAGAAAGTGGCTGTCTTTTGCCCTTGCCTGAAGAGTCTGTCTGAGGCTAAAGTGAAGAAATTTGAATTCATTCCATTGGCAGAGGAAATCTCAAAAAAAGCCTAGTATAGACTCTGTTGTGTGGTTATTATTGGTAGTTATAATGAAAAAAAACAAGCTGAGAAAGTAAAAATACAAAACATGCAATTTGAAGGAAAAAGCACCAGGAAGTGGATTGGAGCTAAGTCCTGTCTGTATTCAAGGAGATAAATTAAGATTTCTTAATCTTATAATAAAGGGAGTGGTGACCTCATGGCAAGATCCTCCCCAGCTAAGTTTCTAACTTGTAAAGGGAAATTTAGATCTGGGTATAGTGGTACATGCCTTTAATCCCAGCTCTTGGAAGGCAGAGACTGGCAGATTTCTGAGTCTGAGGCCAACTTGGTCTACAGAGAAAATTTCAGAATGGTAAAGCTTAGGCAGTAGAGGAAATCATCAAAAACAGAAAGCTGGTAAAGATGTAATTGAGGAAGGAGTACATGTTCCAGCCCCAGCATGCAGCAGAACTTGGAGGCTTTGGCCACATGGTTCTGGCTTTAGAGTCAAGGAAAGAAGAAAGACATTCTTTTTTTTTTAAAAAAAAAAAACAAAAACAAAAAAAACTTTATTTATTTATTTATTTGCCTTGGTGTTTGCCTGGAACTGGAACTACAGACAGTTGTTAGCTGCCATGTGGGTGCTGAGAATCGAACCCGGGTCCTCTGGAAGAGCAGACGGTGCTCTTAACCGCTGAGCCATCTCTCCAGCCCCCAGAAAGACATTCTTATAGAAGCTTCATCTGGGACTAAGAAAAGCTGCTGAGGCCAGGCATGTGTCAAGGTGTTCCTGAATAGAGGCCTGGAGGAGCCATTGTGTTAAGCTGTGAAGGTGAAGCCTAGACTGCCTTGGAGACCCCAAGATGTTGTATGTGCCAGAGCCATGGGATATCTGCTTAGGGGAGCTGCTAATGGGGAATGGAACCAGCCCAAGAAAAAGAAGCATGCTGTAGTCAACAAAGTTGAAAGGGGTTGGAGATCTGAAGAGCATTTTGACATCAGATATGGAAATACATAGTTTGGAGTTTGCCCAGCTGGTTTTTGGTCTTGCTTTGGTCCAGTATTTCCTCACTATGCACCCTTCCCTATGATTTAGGACAGTAATGTATATCCTGTGCCATTATATGTTGGAAGTATGTGATTTGTTTTTTGATTTTGATTTTACAGGAGATTACAGTTAAGATATTGCATAAATCTCAGAAAAGACTTTGAACTTTGGATTTTAAAACATTGTTGATATTGTGATAGACTATGAGGACTTCTGAAGTTAGACTGGATGCATTTTGCATTATGACATGGTTACAAGCTTATGAGGGCCAGGGAGTGGAATGTGGTAGTTTGAATGTAATTGGCTTGTAAAGTTCATAGGGAGTGGCACTATTAAGAATCTCCAGTGGGGTTGGAAAGATGGCTCAGAGGTTAAGAGCACTGACTGTTCTTCCAGAGGTCCTGAGTTCAATTCCCAGCAATCACATGGTGGCTCACAGCCATCTATGATGACATCTGGTGCCCTCTTCTGTATACTGTATACATAATAAACAAAAAAATCTTTTAAAAAAGAGTTGCAAAGATGTAAGATGTCTCTTCACAGCACTAGAAACCCTAGACACTGAGAAAAAAAAAAAGAGGAATGACAAGATGGTTTAGTGGGTAAAGACAGACGCTGTCAAGCTTGATCACCAGGGTCTGCTCTTCAGGGACCACATGGTGGAAGGAGAGAACCAACTCCTGAGGGTTATCCCCTAACCACTCCACAAGCACTGTGAGCCCCCCAAAGGGGAGAGCTGTCAATGCATTAAGCTGAGGCAGGGGGATAACCTCAGGAACTGTGGCTTTGTGCCTGGAGTGAGGGGAGACATTCTCTCTTCTCTCAGTGTTCATACTCCAGCTTCATCCTCAGGGCTTTGCTTAGACACTGCATAGTCACCACTGACATTGGCACTGGTTTGTCTCCTAATGGCATGAGTTCAGAGACTTCTGATCTAGCCTGTAAGTTAGTTTTGTGGTTTGGATAAATGTCCCCCAAAGGCCCATGTGTTGAGATTTAAGATGCTCATGAGACATGTGACCTATGAAGTTGTACAAAAAAACTGCATGTAACAGAACTATGCAAATGAGTTCAGTAGCCCTGTGTGGTGGAGGCTGTTTGAACTCCTGGAATCCTGTGCTCCTATCACTTGCCCCAAGTCTTTGTTCAGAGACACAAGAATTGGTACCTGAGGGACTCAGTTGGGCATTAAAACTGAAGAGAGTGCAGAGCAAGCTCAGGGCCCTCAGAAACTGCAGCCTGAACCATTACGGAAGTCCATGCCAAGTTCTGATGGTAGAAAGTGCTGTGTACAAATGTACGCACGACAACCCAGGGAAGGCACAATCTGCTGGGGCTCAGAGAGACCAGAGGGAAGCCAAGACTTGAAGGAGAGGTAGGAATTAAGTGGGCAAAAAACCAGGAGGCTTTAATGAAAGTGAGGAAAAGCATTTGGGCAGAGAGAATCACATGTGCAAGCACTCTGTGGCCTTGAGGGAAGGCCAGAGTGGCTGAAATACCAATCTCAGGAAAAGAGCAACAAGGGAGGCAGGGGTCAGGCTGGGCTTCAGAAGCCAGAGAGTTTTTCCTTTGGGCCTGAGCTACCATGTGTTTAAGTGGGGTGTGTTTGCTTGGTGGTAGGCTCATGCCAAACTGCAGTGGCTCCCTGCCTCTGCCACAGCCACAGAAATGCTGTAGCCTCTTTGCTCCTTTAATCCATTTTAGCCATTCTATAACCTATATTTACACTGGTGCGTGAAGTGTAACATGTGAGCTTTCAGATAGAATAAACAAGCCTGCTATTCGAAGAAATCAGGACTATTCAGTAAACAGTGATCAGCAAAATTGGCATGGCTTGTGTGTCTTGTCATTCAGTAAATCCAAAAGCTCTGACATAGTAGGAAGACATAAATGCTGCCCATCTATGTTCCTAGAATAATAGCATACCCATAGCAGTGACTTGATACAGCACATAAATCCCATCCTCCATCTTACCCCAGATTTGCACAGCTTCTTCTTACATACGTGCCATGGTGCTCTGTCTTGTCTTTCTTGGAGGGGACAGTTAAGACAGAGTGGCTATGAACTTGATCCCCTCTTTCCTCAGCCTCCCAAGTGCTGAAATTACAGGCATGCACCACCACTCATGTGGTTTAAAGTTTTGCAGGAGTTTGGGGAGGGGCTGGAGAGAGATGGCTCTGCAGTTAAGAACACTTGCTGCTCTTGCAGAAGAACCAGGGCTTGGCTCCTAGAACCCATACTTGGGGCAGGGGCTTACAGCTGCCTGTAACTCCAGCTTCATGATCTGCCTCCCTCTTCTGGCCTCTAAGGGTACTTCATACACAGTGTACATAACAAAGTCATTCATACATATAAATAAAATAAAAATAAATAAATGCACCGTTAAAGGTTTCTCTTTCATTAGATGTGTATTTCTCAGTAATTCCCACCAACTGCAGTTAGTTTAGACTTTAAGCCAGACCCTTCCCTACCAACAGCAGCAGTTAACCAGTGAACGCTGATGTGTACTAGCATGGCCTTCATCTAAACAAGTAAAACTCTCTGAGTCAGGATGTGGTGGGTGTTAGTGATGATGGGTGGAATTTGGAAATAGCTGTCATGTGTCATGTCAATGTCTGATGCCCGTGCTGGTAAGAATTGCAGCCAGCATTTCCTGAAGGCTGACTACATGGGAGGTCTTGTACCACATGGAGTTTCCTTTATGCAACAACCCATGAGTAACTGTATGACGTATGTCACTTGCCCAAGATGGCATTTTGGTAGAATGAGGGCAGAAACTCAGAGCCTGTCTACTTTGCCTTATGCTTGTACACTGGGGTTCCCCCAGGATACTGTTCATTTTCAGATGGTTCCAACCTGTCAGTGTTACACCCTACCAGCCATTACACCCTGCAGTTGCCTAGATCACCACTCAGATAGACCAACTACAAAAATGATTTCAGTTGTGTCTAGAAGCTTTGGAAATGTCAAAGCAGAGGTGGAGCTGGCTTTAGAAGGACTTGAGCATGGATCTCAGCCTTCTTCATGTGCCTCCCTGATAGCTGTGTAGTCTGACCTTGATTGTTAACTTCACTGGAGTGAGTCGTGCCTAGGATGTGGGGAAAGCGCACTCTGGGAGTGAGGGCTTCCCCGACCCCTGATAGAATGTGGGCAGCACCAACCTAGAGTCTAAGGGCTGGGATGGAATACAGGGGAAGAATCCACTATAACAAGCATGCTCTCTTTTCTGTTTCCCAGCTGATGTGAAGTGAGCAGTCTTTCTCAACTAACCCCTCTCTGATGTACAAAAGTGGTAGGGCCAGCCTCTGACACCCGAAATCAAAGTCATCTTTCCTCGTATATTAACTGTTCTTATCCCTGTGACGAAATCCCTGCAGAAGTGACTTACAGGAGTAGAAGCTTATTTGGGCTCATAGTTCAAATGGCATGGTGCATCAGAGCAAGGATGGCGTGATGGCTGGAAGGGACTTAGTCCATGGCAGCAAGGGCTTGTATCATGGCTTGTTCACATCTGGTGGATTAGGAAACAGAAAAAGTCAACAGTATGGCCAGGTTATCACTCTCAGATGTTTGCCTTCCCTGACCTACTTCTGCCAGCTGTGCCTCCAACCCCACATTATTCACATCTTGTATCATCAGGCCTGGGAAGATGAATCACTTGAGCTTGGACCCCCAGCACACATACAAAAAACTAGAAACAGCAGTACCTGCCTGCGATCTCAGCACTGGGAAAGCAGAGACAGCAGGATCTCTAGGGCTGGCTGGCCAGCAAGCCTACTGAGCTCCAGGTTTAGTGAGAGACTTTGTCTCAAAAAATAAAGTGGAAAGGAATTGAGGTAGACACCTGACATTGACCTCTTCCCTCAGCCTCTGCACAAGTGTGTGTGCATGGACAGACACCACGCACACACACACACACACATGCATGAAAACCTACACACATTCACAAAACAAGCAACAACAAGGAAAAATGGTGTCACCAACGAGTGACCAAAAAAATGTTCAAATGCTAAGTGTGTGGTGGGTGGTGTCTTAGAGTTTCTATTGCTGTGAAGAGACACCATGACTATGGCAGCTCTTATAAAGGAAAACATTTAATTTGGGTGGCTCACTTACAGTTCAGAGGTTCAGTCCATTATTATCATGGTAGGACATGGCGGTGTGCAGGCAGACATGGTGCTGGAGAAGTAGCTGAGAATCTTACATCTTGCAGGCAACAAGAAGTGGTATGAGACACTGAGAGATGATATCTTGAGCATATATGAAACCTCAAAGCCCATCTACCTCCACAGCCACACACTTCCTCCAACAAGACCACACCTACTCCAATAAGGCCACACTTCCCAATAGTGCCACTCCCTTTGGGGGCCATTTTCTTTCAGACCATCAAAGGTGGCAAGGACATCTCTCATTTAAACCATAATATCTAGTTTAAACTGTTTCTCTCAGACATTTGCCATTCTCCAGTCAGACTAACACAGTAGTCAATATTCAAGGATCATTTTTTTACAACAGGGTAAAATCATGGTTCCCATTCAGATATAAAACAGACACATCTTAAATATTTCCTTAATTCATTATTGAGAAAAACAAAAGATGTTAAAACTAACTCAAAGGAAAATACAACTAACAGACACTATGCATAAGGAATATTGACATAAATGAAAGCCAAGCAGCTTCTTCTGCAGTCAGGGGAAGCCAACAGCATGTCTGCCAGACGGAGTCTGTATGTCAATAGACAGCAGTCATTTTTCTTGATCACTTCGCTACAGTTTATAGATCTGGGACTGGATGTTGCTCAATGGAGTTTCTGCATATGCAAGAACCTGTTTTGGTCCCCTGCATTACAAAAGAAAAATGAAAACCAAAAATATTTTAAACAGCACTTGGGAGATTGAGGCAGGAGGGTCATGAATTTAAGGCCAGACTGATCTAATTAGTGGATTTAAGGACAACTTGGCTACAGAGTATGACCCTGTCTCTAAAAATAAAACAAACAAAACTAGGGGCTGGAGAGATGGCTCTGTCAGTTCAGACCTTTAGCACCCACAAATCCCTGGGTGTGTATCTGTAGCCCCAGTGATGATGAGGAGAGAGGTCAATTCCTGGAGTTGGATGGCCAGCCAGCTTGGCTGAACTGTCAAGTTCCACTTTCAGTGAGAGGCCCTGTCTCAAATAGTGAGGTGGAAGAAAACACTGAGGTGGACAGTATCAGCCTCTGCACACACTTGTCACTGTGACTGACATATGACAAGAAGCACCTTAAAGGAGGAAGGAAAGGCTTATTTTGCCCCTGGTGGACATAGAGTTCATGGAGGGGGGAGGCTCAGTAAGAGGAGCAGGCCACAGCTGTGTGGACAGGGACTGACTCATACTGGACATCAGGAAGCAGAGAGCATGGAATGTGGAGAATGGTTTTTTCCTCTGTTCCCTTTTGCTCAGTGTGAGATTGAGAGGGACTGTTCACATTCAGAGTGGGTCTCCCCTCAGCTAATATGAGAAAAGCTCTCATGGACACACTCATTAATGTCCCAGTCAAGTTAACAGTCAAAAATTAACCATCAATTTATCCATGAATAGGCCACAAGCCAAGGGATACAGCAGTTTCTAGATGTTAGAAGAGACAAGGAAATAATTATTTCTCCCTGGAGCCTCCAGAACACAGCTCTACCAGAATCTTGACTCAGTGAGACACATTTTGGACTTCTGACTTCCAGAGCTTAGATGTGTATGTGTGTGTGTGTGTGTGTGTGTGTGTGTGTGTGTGTGTCCTTGTGAACACACTTGGGGCCTTGTGTTCATGCTAAGCACATAATCTACTTCTGAGTATATACATTCTACTAGTAAACTACATCCCAGTATGGTTTGTGTTATTTTTAGTCACCAGCTTATTACAGTGACAATGGGAAATGATACAACCCCCAGAGACCAAAAAATAATCTTGTAGCCAGGTGGTGGTGGCACATGCTTTTAATCCCAGCACTCAGGCGGCAGAAGCAGGAAGATCTCTGTGAGTTCGAAGCCAGCCTGTTCTACAAAGTGAGTTCCAGGACAGCCAGGGCTATACAGAGAAATCTTGTCTTGAAAAAACAAAAACAAAATAAAAATCTTGTGGGAATGTTATTTTTGCCTACAAAATTAGACTGCACTTTAGGTTTGGCTTGATTGTAGAGAAAGGTACAGAGAAAATGTTATTGTATGGACACATATTACTGTAGATTTAAATAAGGTGTCTCAGTTTGGGTGGATTCCTATCTTTATGTGCAATCCTGGGCTGACCCCATGTGACTTTCCTTACCCACATATTAGACTAGGCAGTTGTAAGAGAGTCTTGAAGGTAGAGATACCATGAAAATCCAATCTTTGTTTCCTTGGGACCAGTCAGAGCATTTCACACAGAACAAGGCAAGGCCATGGCTGCAAACACAAATTTCCCAATTAGAATCTGGTAAAGAGAAGGCCATTGCTAATAAACTTATATAAATTAACTATAAGTAAAGACTTAGAAAAAGTTGGTGGAGAAAGAAGAAAAAGAAATGGACCAATGAGAATATGATTTGTTTCCAGTACTGAGAACTAGGTTATTTTACCTGCTCCCAGTCCAATGTATGGCTTTTTGAAATTTCATTTCAGCACAGAGTGTACTGAAACAAAACAAAACCAAAACACTCCCTTTGTACTCAGGAAAAAGTTTTAAAGGCATCAATAATACTTTAAACTGAAAAACTCCCTACATAGCAGATGAGCTTGAATTCTTTTGCCTAAACCTCCTAAATGCTGGGATTACAGGTGTGTGGCACTGTGCCTGGATGTGTAATTAATTCTTGATTCTGTCTCCTGAGTTAGAGACCTAATGAAGTCACCTACTTCTAGTCTGAAGTCCTCCTTCTAGTCCTAACTCTCCATGCTGGTATAGTTTGGAGGTTGTCTAAGCGATGACAACTGAGCTTATTGCTGAGTTTATCCTCAGGGTAAAGTAAGATCTCCCCATGAATGACCTCACAGTAAGACACACTCTATTTGTATTTGTTCCCAGAGTGTGACAATCACAGTTCTTTGATTGCAACTTTACAGAAAGAAACAAAATTAAGTAGACCTAGAACCCATGATCCATTCCTTTTCTGTTTTGTTTTTGTTTTATTTTATTTTGGGGTGTGTGTGTGTGTGTGTGTGTGTGTGTGTGTGTGTGTGTGTGTGTGTGTGTGTGTATGTCTGGAGGCCAAGCCCAGAGCTGTACATACCTCTACCACAAAGCTACAGCCTGAGCTCCCTGAATTTGCACCCAACATTGTGCATGCATTCTAAAGAGAAACAGTTTCCAGCTTCCATCATGTCCTCTAAGAAAGTTCTGTCCTCAACAGGACTACCAAAGGAATGGCTGTACCAGATGGGCCCTGAGAACTCCTTCCATCATCTTGAGAACCACCTCAGCCTCTTCAAGGGCTGGGACAACTTGAAGCTCCAGTGAGCTTTTCCATTCTTCTCCTTGACAATGAACACACTTCTCCTGTCCTTCCCACAGCTCCTCTGGCCACAGTTGAATGGCTGTTATGTTTTTCTTACTATTTTAATATACTTCAATATATTTTGTTACTTTGTTACTGAAAACTGCTCCAGATTTTTCTTACCTCATTATTTCTACCTTTCAAAACCTAAATCTGGGCCCTGCTTTGAAAGAAGAACTTGGACTTTATATGGTTCATATAAATTTGTTTTTCAGGCTTGTTACTCACCAGAAACCTGGGATGATGTGGCATCTGAATAATAATGTCAGCATTGGATTATAAGCCATAGAATAATGCATGATGAGTCCCTGCACTATACTAACATGAATGAACAAGATAGGAAGCACTTCCTTATAGAATGTTCAGAGCTCAGGAGTACAAAGAAAATGATGCTGACAAAGGACCATGACCTAACAGAATATCCTTACAATTCACTTACAAATTGAAATTTGAAAAGCACTATTCTTTTGTTTTAGTTTGGTTTTTGTTTGTTTGTTTCTTTCAAGATGGGGTTTCTTTGTATAGCCTCAGTTGTCCTAGAACTTGCTCTGTAGACTAGGCTGGCCTTGAGCTCACAGAGATCCTCCTGCCTCTGCCTCCTGAGTGCTGGGATTAAACACATTCACCACCATTGACCAACTGTCTTATCTTTTTAAGACTTATTTTTTATTCTTATGTCTCTCTCTCTCTCTCTCTCTCTCTCTCTCTCTCTCTCTCTCTCTCTCTCTCTCTCTGTGTGTGTGTGTGTGTGTGTGTGTGTACAGGTTCCCTGAGACCAAAGATATCAGCCCCTGGAAGTGAAGTTATAGGTAGTTGTGAGCTGCTAGATGTGAGTGCTGGAACCAAACTCAGGACTTCTACAAGAACAGTATATTCTAAACCAGTGAGCCATCTCCCCAGATCTCCTCCTCATTTCTCTCTGAACCTAGAACACACTGATTTAGCTGGATGGGCTGACCATCAAGCACCAGGGATTCTCTTGCCTTGGCATCTCTCCCCAGAGCTCAATGACAAGCAAACGCTGTTGCTGTGGGCTAGGTTAGTCACAAACTTGCAGCTATTCTCTGGCTTCGGCTTCTCAAGTGCTGGAATTACAAATAGGCACTACCTTGCCGGGCTCACAAATACCATTTTAGCCAGGTAATTAAAGCCAGCACAGCCAGCTGGGCAGCACACATCAGTAATCTCAGCACTCAGGAGGCAGAGACAAACGGATCTCTGAGTTTGAAGTCAGTCTCGTCTACAGAGTGAGTTCCAGGACAGACAGGAATACACAGAGAAACTTTGTGTAAACAAGTAATTTAAAAGACATTTCAAATTTAAGAATCCTGCCCCTGCCCCTACACACACACACAGCATGTTAGTCGCTATTAGTCTCTTGAGGACTGTGTTTAGATAAAAATGTTAAGGAAGGGGGCTGCAGTGATGGCTCAGTAATTAAAAGTACTGACTGCTTTTATAGAAGACCTAGGTTCTATTCCCAGCATCCACACAATGGCTCCCAATTGTCTGTTATCTCTAGTTTCAGGGGATCTGATGCCTTCCTCTAGCCTCCTTAGGCACCAGGCATACAAGTGGTGCACAAACATGCATGCAAGCAAAACACCCCTACACATAAAATAAAATAAGAAAAATTGAAACCTTAAAAATGTTGAAAGCAGTTGGAGCATAGTGTGTAAGTATGCAGATTTCTTTCATCAAGGTCACATTATGGGTACAGGTTTCTTCCCTGCCTGCTGGTTCCTCATCCAGAGGGTTAATGTACAGACATCACCTGCTTCAGAGAAGCCATCAGAGACTCACACAGCTTCTCCCACATCCCTTTCAACTCTAGACTGATGCCCCACTTTCTATGGGAGACAAACAGCTGGGAGAGAATAAAGTGTGTAAGGGATAATAGCAGCAGGAGGAAGTAAGAAAGCCAGGAGGCTCGTCTTCAAGCCTGAGGCGTTCTTCTCCCAACTGCTACACTCAGCAGCTCCCCACTGGAGACAAAAGCACAGAAATTCCTTCACCTAAGAATAAAATATTCCACCCATTCTTCTTGGGGGACAATTACCAAGGTTTCAGGTTGTGTCAATGATTACTTGCTATTGCTCTGCAACTCCAAATAACTTTAAGTTCCCATAGCAACATGCTCAGCTTTAGGAGCTGACATTGTTCCCTAATCCACGTGGGAAGAAACAAGAGTGGCTTCTAGAAAACTCACAGCAAGTGGAAGGGGCCACATTTGGAGGGTAGAGGGTGGCAACAGCGACCAGTTATCAAGAATTTTGTCTAGCCAAAGACAGTGTACCTTCCATAAGCAACATTGAGTGCCTAACTCATCAGTCATCCTCCATGGACCCCAGAGAGTCTGTAGAGACAGAAGCTTTGGAGAACATGAAGCCTTGTGATGCTTGGCAGGACCAAGGCCAGAGGTGACAGTCCCGCACTCCATCAAGTCTGAGAAGTGTCAATTAAAGTCCAAGCCCTCTAAAGAGAATTTCATAGGGATATTTGTAACTCAAAAGAAATGCATAGGCAGATAAATGTTATGGCTGATCACAGGCTGAATTATCATAATGTGACCTGCTGTAGACAAAAATGATTCCTTTACTCAGGGCACCTCTGACAGCAAATATGAAGGCTTCTCTGCACCAATTGGTGCCTGGTTCTTCATATTACAAATACTGAGTGTCTAATGACTCAGTTCTATCATGGCCCTAAGCACAGACCCCACAGGGTGAGGATCCCCTCAAGTATGTTCAGTCTAGATGGGCTAGAAATGCATGGTTACCCAAACCTCTCTTTGGCTTCAATAATTTGCTAGATAAAATTCAGAAAAGCAACATCCAAGTGGAAGAAATGCATCTTCTTCAGAATTAATAATCTTGCTTCATGAAGGGTAGTATTGTATATGTAATCTTAATCTGTTTAGTTGCAAGGGAAGGTCTGTGCTGATAAGCTAAAGGAGAGAGAGAGAGAGAGAGAGAGAGAGAGAGAGAGAGAGAGAGAGAGTGTGTGTGTGTGTAAGAACAGGAATGGCGGGACTTGCTGTGTGTGTCATTCAGGAGTAACTGGATTTGGAGTTTGTGAATGCTTTAGATTTGGGTGATGTGGAGCTCAGAAATCCTGGAAACAGGTAGCCCTGGCACTTGGCATTTAGGCTGCCCCATGCCTCTTGGTGCTTTTCCCTTCTGGAAAATGAGGATTTTTTTGTAACTTGGTAAATAAGAGTTCCCCTATTTGAGAGAAACATACTAATAAAGTAATTTTTTAAAGGCTTAAAAAAAAAAAAAAAAAAAAAAAAAAGCTCTTCAGAGCAACCTTCTCAGAACCTCAACCTTTTACTTCCTTTTACTCCAAGGAAATGTTACACTGTACCAAATGTCATTGTCCAAATTTTTATAAAGTTTAGTCTCTAGGCAAGCCCCCTTTTTTTGGAGGGTGGTGGTTGCAGCCAATCTTGAGCCTAATAAAGGCCCTAGTAAGTTGCCTCATTAACATAAACTCAGGTGTGATTGAAAAAAGGATTTCTTAAGAACGAGACATTATCACTGAGGAAATTCTAAATCTTTAAAAGGAGCTCCAGAAAAAAATGGAAATGTTTCTTTTGATTGAATTGCCCTTAAATTATTGACATTGTTTCTGATAAAAAGAACTCAAAGGAATTTTTAATACCCTATTACTAACATTACAGGATGTTTGGAAATTGGTTGTTTTTGTGCTATTTGTTTATGTAAAATAAAACAAATATCCATAGAAAAGAATAGAATTAAAAAACGACTTTTAGCTGGGTGATGGTGCTTTAATCCCAGCACTGGGGAGGCAGAGGCAAGCAGATCTCTGAGTTTGAGGCCAGTCTGGTCTACAGAGTGAGAACAGACAGAACTACGAAGAGAAACTCTGTCTTAAAAAAAAAAAAAAAAGGAAATAAAAAAGAAACTCAAGACCTTCAGAATAGAAATAAACCTATGTTTGCAAATTGGTGTTGGGTTTAAAGTTAGGCTCTGGTACATGCCAGCCTAACCTAGAAAGACAGGATTTGTTTCTTTGTGAGACAGGGTCTCCTGTAGCCCAGAGTGGCATTCAAGTCCCCAAGTAATTAGGAATGATCTTGAACTTCTGATTCATCTGCCTCTGCTTCCCAAATTTTGGAATTATAGGTATGCATTATGAAAGGCTTACACAGTACTGTTGACTGAACCTGTGACCCTCATGCATGCTATGCTGTCCCTTTACCAAATGATCCACAGCCTCAGCCCAGAAGGCTGCTAAATGTTAACATCCCACAGCCACTAACGCATAGTTGAAATGTTTCAAGCTTAATGCTCATTCTCATACAGAGTTCAAAACAGTGAACATCAAGGCGGAGACAGGACTTCAGAGAAGTCTTTGAAATTTGAAAATGCCTATTTTTCTGTTAATGTCATAAACAGGTGGTTTTAACTTGGGTCTAGAAACCTGTAACCCTTGTAAATAGCTCCTCCTGGTGGCCAGAATAGGAAACAGTCCAACTTGTCTTCACTATCAAATCTGACTCTTTTGTGGAAAACATTCTTTTAGCTTTTTGTATTTTCCCCCGGTGTTTCTAGATGTCCAACAGATATTTGTGAGATAGAAAATCTATCCTACTATATAGTTAAGGTCTTAGGATCTAGAATTAGTTACTGAACTGCTTCATATCCCTCACACCCCATGCTAGAGCCTCCAGAATGCTAGGTAAGCACTCCACCACTAAGCTACACAACCAGACCCTAGTATTAGTTTTGAACACAAGTTCTGACAAAAACTAACATTATCCAAAAGGCGTAGAGACACATTGCCTTCCATTTGATAAGCAATAGGGGATGGTTAGGGGCACTTTTATATTCCATATTGTAGAAAGGAATTTTTGTGTGTGATTAATTAGCTTTGCATATAGTGTTTATTCTGAGTTAATTCTCCCCATTAGCGGCTAGAAGGCAGGATTGATATTGGCAGACACAAACTAGACTCAGTATTTGAAGAAATAACTGAGCCCCAGAGTCTAGAAAATGATGAAAGGTGGCAAGGATGATACTGAAAGAGGCTCAGACATCACAAGACTTGGGTATGTTGCCTGTCTGAGCAGAGGGGAGACACCAAGCTCTAAAATGACTGCCTTCATTTCCATCATAAAACCTTTGACCCAAGATGAGATGTAAGGATGTGATAACCATCGGCCTTCTCAGATCACTGGTTCTCTCTGAACAAAGGGCAACCTAAGGATTCAGTTCCCGTCTCTGCTCGCATTCATGGCAACAGGCAACACAAGAACCAGTGTTCTAGTTATGTACAGTGTCTTCATGGTGCTAATTAATTTTTTTAATTTGAAGATTTTTGTAATGCTGGGGATCAAATTCAGGGCCTCCTGCATGATAGGCAAGCATTCTACCCAGGTCTGAGCCCCAGCCCCGACTTCTCATATTTAAGGTGACTCACTCACCTTGATCATTTGAAGGGAAATCTTACTGTGGATATACAGTGAGATTTACAATTTTCTATAGAGGCTGAAAGATTCTCCAGTTTTCAGACTTCCAACTGAAACTCCAAGGGAGGAGTGTGCCTTAAGTGAAGGCCTGGTTCTGCTGTTTCCAGTCAGCTGACTAAGAAGTGACTCATAGAAATACCTCCCTTTGAGTCTTGCCTTTCTTAAGCATCATCTGCTCCCTCCTCTCTAAGCAGTTGTCCTCCATAACACTTGCCTGTTGAGATTACTGGTCCAGCCTCAGCTGCTTCCAGCCCCCAAGCAACAGCTATTACAGAAGGAGGCAAGCCCTGAGCCAGCCTAAAGCTGACTTAAGGCCAACTGAGAGCTGGGCAAGTGAAACTGATCAAAGCTACTCATACTAGCTGGATTCAATGGGTACTGTAAGTTATATGATTAAACAAATTTTTAGCATGTTAGCCATTACATAATAGGCTTGTTTCCAGACTTGACATTACTAGATTTTGATTTTATCTTTAAGACAGAAAAATATATAGCTGCAATTTCTGAGGGATGATGACTCTTGGTGTACTGACTCTTAGTATATGATCATGCATAGGAAGATGATCCTATAGACAGCACTGTGATGGGTCACCTCCATCACTCTCCACAATAATACCAGGGTGCCAGTTATTTTACTGATACTATAATAATAACTTCTAATAAAAATTTAACTATAAAGCTCTTATTCCCCAACTGTGAGGCTGGAGGTTGAACCCAAGACTTCAGGCATGTTGTATCACCAGATCAACTTACAGCCCAATTATAAGTGTTATAAAAATGTAATGCCAATGACTTGTATAAAATTATAGATTAATAAATCACAAAAAATACCCAAAAATGCCAAGTTCTGGGGTCCTCTTTCCACATTTTTTTATTATGAATAAAGTCATATTTTTTTATCCATGTATACCCTTGTTCAAGCTCACTTCCCCCTCCTGCCTTTTCCAGTCACTCTCTCTTCTCCACATCACTTCTCTTTCTACGTTGTATGCCTTGGATGGCAGCCACTTTCTGGTGTTGCTTTATAGTTTTGTGACATGTGTGAAGTCATATTGTGACTTGTTTGAACCTTCGGTCATCATTGCTTTTAAGATTCACCTAGTGCCAAGCCCCACCTTCATATATTTAAAATGACTGTAGTCAGCTCATTTAAAGTAAATGGTAGATGAATGGCACGGCACTTGTATTCATGAAGCCCTGGGTTTATCTCCAGCAACACACACTGTTCTAGTCATTTTCCTGTTGCTGTGGTAAACACCATGACCATGTGGTAAACACCATGACTTGGGAAGGAAAGGGTTATTTCAGCTAACACTTCCAGATAATCCATCACTGGGGGAAGCCAGGGCAGAAACCAACAGACAGACACCAGGGAGGAATACTACTTACCGCTTAACTCAGCTTCCTTTCATCCTTTTAAAGGACTTATATATTTAATTAGTACGAGCATCTTGCTTGCAAGTATGTCTGTGCACCATGCATGAGCTTGGTGCCCACTGAGGTTAGAAGATGTCAGATCCCCTAGAACTGGAGTTATGAAGAATTGTGAGCTGCCATGTGTGGAAATAGAACCTGAATCCTTTGCAAGAACAAGTGCTCTTAACTTCTGAGTCATTTCTCCAGCCCTGCAGTTTTCTTTCTTATACAGGCCAGGCTGTCTGCTTCAGGGTGGCATTTTCCACAGTGGGGCTGAGCCCTCCTACATGAATCATTAATAATAAAAAAAAAAATGTCCCAGACTTGCCCACAGACCAATCTGAGGGAGGCAATTATTCATTTCAGATCCACTCTTCCCAGGTGACTCAAATTTGTATGAAGGTAACAAAAAATAACCAACACATTCGCGCACGCGCACACACATACACACAATCCATGTTGTATGTGGCACAGGTTTACTTTGTGTGAAAGAACAGTTCATCATTCTACTTTTAGAATTTGGCTTCTATTTATGGTCAGAGGTCATGTGCAGAGGTTAGAGGGCATGGGTGCAGGTGATCAAATCCAGGTCATTAAGTTTATGTAGCAGTGTTTTTTTCTAGCCAGTGAGCCATTTCACAGACCTGGTTCTACTTTTTGACATTTACAAATGATTTTATTATCCAATATTTTTCTGAAAAAATGTTTTAAAATGGAGTCTCACCTATAAAGCCCAGGCTGGCCCTTTATCTCCAGTGTTGGGATTAAAAGCCTTCATCACCATGCTAGGTCAACATTCATTTTGTTATGTGGTTGGTGTGCAAGTATTTATGTATGCACATTTGTCAGGGGGTCTTTTCTGAGTTATTTTTCTCTACCTAACAAAGTGCTAGAACTACAGGAGGAATCAAGGGAACCACTGTGCCTAGCCTGCCTTTTCGGTGGGTGCTGGGGATCCTGGTCTTCATGCCCCTCGGGCTAACACTTTACCATCACACCTCCTGATTTTATTTTATTTTTTTTCAGACCGAGGAGACCTTTGGGATAAGGTTTCATCCCAGACTGGTCTCTAATTTACCATATAACTGAGGGTGGCTGGAACTCCTTATTATCTGCTGTTGGTGTTTTTGTTCTTTGGGGCTCACCACCCAACTCCCAAATAAATCACACGCAGAGGCTTATTCTTATTTATGGATGCCCAGCCTTACTTAGCTTGTCTTGCTTCTTGCCAGCTTTTCTTAACATAAAATCTATCTTTTGCCTCTGGACTTTTCCTTTTCTACTCCTGTATACCTTTATTTGTTTCTTGGCTTGCTGGGTGGCTGGCCCCTGGGTCCTCCTCCTTTTCTGGCTATGTCTTCCCTCTGCATTAAAATCCCTGTAGGGAAATAACATAGAAGGTAAAAATAACCAGAATGCAATCAAGCTCTGGATCCAAATCATCCATATAAACATCCTGTAATTTCTTTTCCACCAATGTCAATTCTCTCTCAGCCTCAGCTGATAACTCTCTTGGACTATTTAAGTCCTTGTCACCTTTTAAGGTTTGCAACAAATTACTCAGTTCTTGAGTTGTTACTCCAATAGTGGGCCATAGATAGGTAATGTCTCCCAGCAATTTTTCAAAGTCATTAAGAGTCTTCAATTGATCTCTCCTGATTTGTACCTTTTGGGGTTAAATTTTTTATAAGCCTATTTTATAGTCTAAGTAATTAATAGAGTTTCCTCTTGGTATTCTTTCAGAAGTAATTTGTAATCCCCAACAAGGCAAAATTTTCTTTACTTCTTCAAATATTTTTCTAAAGTATCTACATTTAAATCAGCTAATAAGATATTGTCCATATAATGGTAAATTATAGATTGAAGCAACTACACAAATTATTTCCAATGACTGTCATACAAAATATTGGCACTGGAGGAGGCTATTCAACATCCCTTGTGGGAGAACCTTCCATGATATCTCTTAATAGACTTAGAATTATTACTAAAAGTAGGCACCTGAAAACAAATGTTTTCTATCTTCTTGTAACGGCATAGTAAAAAAGCAGTCTATATACATCTTACTATAATCTGCCAATAGGCCATCCCTTTAAAGAAGGCAAGGAAATTCCAGACTATAAAGAGCTCATTGGCTGAATCACTTTGTTTATAGCTCTTAGATTTGTTACCATTCTCCACCTTTCTTTTTAATAACAAATACAAGAGAATTTCAAGGATTTGTTGGGTTTTTGTTTTGTTTTGTTTTGTGATTTATTACATATACAGTGTTCTGCCTGCATGTATGCCTTCACACCAGAAGAGGGCACCAGATCTTACTATAGATGGTTGTGAGCCACCATGTGGTTGCTGGGAATTGAATGCAGGTCCTCTGGAAGACCAACGTGTGCTCTTAACCTCTGAGCCATCTCTCCAGTCCCATGGGTTGATTCAGTATGTTAAGCATTTAGCTGCTCCTTTACTAGCTGTTCTAAGGCCTGAAATTTTTCTAACATCGAAGACCACTGTTCCACCCAAACAGGTTTGTCAGTAAACCATTTTAAAGGTAGAGCTGTTGGTATCTTTGAAATACTAACATTTTGAAAAGTCAAAGATTCGGGGCTGGAGAGATGGCTCAGCAGTTAAGAGCACTGTCTGCTCTTCCAGAGGACCCGGGTTCGATTCCCAGCACCCACATGGCAGCTAACAACTGTCTGTAGTTCCAGTTCCAGGCAAACACCAAGGCAAATAAATAAATAAATAAATAAATAAATAAAGTTAAAAAAAAAAAGTCAAAGATTCAATTACAATTTGTCTAGTGTCTGGATCAGATATCATTCTATTTACAGCTTATGTTAACCTGTGTAAAAATTCAATGAAAGCATCTTTTAAGGCCAACCTTGTATAATTTTATTAAATGATTATGTAGAATCAGGATGTTTTTATCCAGCTGTCTTTGCAAATCAGGATACTGACTGTCACTAAGAATTTGGTCTTGGGAAATACCATGACCTCCAATCCTACCTCATTCATTATTCCAGGACCCTGGCCTCCTCTCTCCACCAAGTTTTCCATCGAGAATTGGCTTCTAATACTGCTGAAACTAAATCTTTCCAGTCCTGTGAAATAAGTATATTCTTAGTTGCCCATGAATTTAACATGTCTTACAAAGGGTAAATGCATACCATCTGAAACTACTGCTTCCTTATGTATGTCTAATGTATCTACCAATTAGCTCCTTCATAACCCTAGAGATGCATATTCTCTGGTGGTGGTTGTTGAATAGTAACTGGATATATTAAAGTTGATGTTCTAATAACGTTAGGCTATTCCTCTCCAATTTCACAATGAAATGGCAAATTCTGATCTGTATTTCTGTGTCTGAGATTTTTTTTTCCCATCAGAGTATCTTTCCAAGGCCTACCTCCTATTCTTAATTCACTTGCCATATTTAGCATAAAATGCCACCAAGGCTGTTATTGATATTGCCATACTGATAGTATTATTGGTATTATATCAGTATCAGTTAAATCATTAATCTTCCCATATTCTGACTTCTCTAGGCAAGCAGCAGCCAACTGATACCATAGAGAGCCCCAGACAGCCAATGCAACAGAGCTGGCTGGCATAATTCCTCCTTCAGTGTAGTGCTACTACCCACTGATATACCAATCGTCCTTTTTAAATGGTGGCTGCCTTTTTAGCCTTCGTTGTTCTATTCAGCAACTGCAACTCATCTGCTTCCAGTAGCAGTTCTGCTGCAAGGGCTATAGCCGGAGGTGATTCTGTTCCCTCAGACACTGATTCTTTCAAAGCTCTGAAGGGAATTTATCTAAATCTCTGTCGATCTAAAGAACTCAAGACTCAAAGGTTGAGGTGGAATTCTGCTCCTCAGGCTGAATAGCAAGTCACTCACCTCCTTTCCTGGAAAATCCCTTCTCCATTTGGCTCCTCCCTACCACTTCCTGTCAGGCAGTTGCTGACTCAGTCTCCTGAGTGCAAGTAAATTTAATTAAACAAAGGTAGCACATCTTTGTATCACTAAACAAATGTTCTGAAGCATAAACAATAGTAACAAACCTTAACATTCTACAACAATCTACTAGGATTAAAGGTGTGTTCAACATAACACCTGGCTTCAATCAGTATTCTTTTAAATTTTTTATTAAATTTTAAATTTTATTTTATATACCACTAAGTTTTCCCTTGATCCTCTCCCTCCACATCCCATGGGAGTCAACAGAGCATGGCATATGAAATTGAGGCAGGACCAAGCCCCCACCCCACCCATCCATACCCACCCTGCATCAAAGCTGAGTGAGGCATCCCACCATATGAAATAGGTTCCAAAAAGCCAGTTCATGTGCTGGGAACAGGTCCTTGTCCCACACACTAAGCTATACAATTGTCACCCACATGATCAGTTCCATGCAGGCTCTCCAGTTATCAGTCTAGTCTGTGAGTTATCACAAGCTCAAGTAATCTACCTCTGTAGGTCAAGATCTTGACCCCTTTTGCTCATATAATTCCTTCTCCCACTCATCAACTGGCCTCCTAGAGCTCAGCTTGGCTGTGGATCTCTGCATCTGCTTCTGTCAGTTACTGAATGAAGTTTCTATGATGGTAATTACCAATATTCTTATATATGTACCCTAACACAAGTTTTTCTCAGGTACAAATTTATTTTTTTAATATTTATTTATTATGTACAATATACAGAAGAGGGTACCAGATTTCACTATAGATGGTTGTGAGCCACCATGTGGATGCTGGGAATTGAACACAGGACCTCTGTAAGAACAGTCAGTGCCGGGCTGGAGAGATGGCTCAGCGGTTAAGAGCACCGTCTGCTCTTCCAGAGGACCCGGGTTCGATTCCCAGCACCCACATGGCAGCTAACAACTGTCTGTAGTTCCAGTTCCAGGCAAAACACCAAGGCAAATAAATAAATAAAGTTAAAAAAAAAAAAGGTCTTTCTTTAAAAAAAAAAAAAAAAAAAAAGTCAGTGCTCTTTAACTCTGAGCCTTCTCTCCAGCCCTCAGATACAAAGCTAAAGAGGGTCAATGCTTTGCTATTGGGTGTATTTTTCACATTTACTCAGTAAAAATATAAACTTTTCTTATGAAGTAGTTGTTCTTTTTCTAATTTTGTTATTTCATTTATTATAATGTAATATAATAAATTCAGTTCCAGGCAACAGAGATATGTGGGCCATGACATGCTTGTGGGGTCAAAGGACACCTTGCTGGAGTTGGTTATCATTTCCTACCATGTGAGTCCCAAGGTTCAAACCAACTGACTGGTATTCTAGCCCCTCAAGGTTCCTTTAGGAGTAGGGATGCCCTGTTAGAAGTCTTGTGAGAATCATGGAGACCTGCCAGATTCTTCAGTGCAAGGCACTGTGTATGTCAAGAGAACAGTCTATAGAGAGGCCCACTTACAGATCTGGTGTTTCCTTTACCACCTACCCAGTCAGATCTTCAAATGACTGAAACCTCAGGTAAGTCACATTTATTTTTCAGACAAGATCTCAGACTGGCTATGTAGCTGAGAACCTTGACCTTAAAACAACAAAAAACACTTTACATTTATGTGTGCAGTTCCCAGGGCCAGAAGAGGGCATCATAACCCGATGTTGGAAGTTAGTCATCGGAGGTTGTGAGCTGCTGAAACTCCATTCTTTGGAAGAACAGGAAACATTCTTATTGCTGAGCCATCTCTCCAGCCCCCAATCTTGAACTTGTATACATATGTAATGCTTATGTGTATAAGCCAGAGATCAAGTAGCTTATTCCTTTCCACCCTTTTAAAGAGACAGGGTCTTTCAGTGAACCTGGAGCTCACAAAATTTGGCTAGACTGGCTGGCCAGTGAGGTCAAAGAATCCTCCTGTCTTTTGTTTCACCAGTGTTGAGATTACAGATGTGAAATCTTTTTCTGTATCTGTTTGTCTGTGTGACATATGTGTTCCATGACCAGGCCTGGTATCCTCAGGACAAAAGAAAATGTCACACCACCTGGAACTGGATTTACTGGTCCTTGTGCGATTAACCACTTAGCCATCTCTCCAGATCCCACAGTCATCTTTTTAACCCGCTCAGATTCCTTAAAAAAGACTTTATTAATCTTTTATTTCTTGTTTTCTCAAGATAGGGTTTCTCTGTGCAGCCCTAGCTGTCCTGAAACTGTAGACCAGGCTGGCCTTGAACTCGGAGATTAAAGGTGAGTACCACTATGCCTGACTCACTTATCTTTATGAGTGTGTAGTTATGTGAGTTTATGTGCCCCATGAATGCACAATCCTACAGAGCAGAAGGCATTAGACACCCTGGGAACTAGTTACAGCTGTGATCTGCCATGTTGGCCCTGGAAATTGTTCTTCCTGGGAAGAACCACCAGTGCTCTTAACTGCTAACCTCTCTCTAGCCAGACTTTATAATTTTTAATTATGTGTCTATGCACATGAGTGTAGATATCCACAGAAGGCAGGTATTGGATCCTTTGAGCAGTGGTAAGCTGCCTAACATGAGTGCGGGTAATCAAACTCTGGTACCCTATGCTCTTAACACCTAAGCCTCTATAGCTCCAACCTGCTCAGCTTTTTATGTTGGTGTTGGGTATACAAACTCAGTTTTTTGTGCTTGCATGGCAAGCACTTAACCAACAGCACCATCTACTCAGCCCTATGACCTTAAACTTTGGATCTTCCTGAGAAATAGAGTTACAGGTATGTGCTACCACATCCAATTAATAAAGAACCCAGGGTTTCTCCAGTGCTATGTAAGTACTGAGCTACATCCCTAGGATTCTTTTCTCTTTTATTTATTTTGAGATAGAACTTAAATATGTAGCCATAGCTGTCCTGGAACTGTAGATCAGGCTGGCCTCAATTCACAGTGTCTCCCAAGTGCTGGGATTAAAGGTGTGTGCCAATACATCTGGCATTAAAAAATTTATAATTTGGATGTTTTACATGCATGAATATCCATGTAGTTCATGTGTGCCTGAGCCTAAAAAGGGCATTGGGACCCCTGGGAGTCGAATTACAGATAGCTGTGAACTGTCTTGTGGGTGCTGAAAATTGATCCTACATCCAACAGTCAATGCCCTTAACCACTGAGCCATAATCTCCATCTGACACAAACTTTCCTCTAGGATTCTTTAAAAAAAAAAAAAAAAAAAAAAATTTGTTATGTATACAGTGTACATGAGAGGGCACCAGATCTCATCATAGATGGTTGTGAGCCACCATGTGGTTGCTGGGAATTGAACTCAGGACCTATAGAAGAATAGTCAGTGCTCTTAACCTATGAGCCATCTCTCCAGCTCCTTCTTTACGATTCTTAATTCAGACAAACTGTATAGGATCATATTCACTTTAAGCTCTACATTTGGGGATGGAGTATGTAGCAATATATAATGTCTCAGAGTTTTAAAGACACATAAAACTGTTCAATATAAATAATAGAAAACTCATCTTGTGGTTTTGTCCACTTGAAAGATAAACACAATTAAAAACTCACAGCTGTAAACTGAAGGGTGAGAACATGTACCTTCAGTAACTTTGACAAGCACTCCATAAAACAATTTTCAATCATAAATTACAGTTGAGCTTCAGATTAACCTACATTTTTTGAAATGAGGGCCAGACCAGTGTAACTCCCCTGGACTTTATAATCACACAATCACTAAGAAAAAAACTCAATACTCTTGCTGCCCTCTATTAACCACCATTGGATTTTTAAAAAATAACTGTTCTTGGACTGGAGAAATGGCTCAGCAATCAAGAGCACTGACTGTTCTTCCTGAGGACCTGAGTTTGATTCCCAGCATCCACATGGCAGCTAACAACTGTCTGTAATTCCAAGATCTGATACCCTTACATAGTTATACATGCAGGCAAAACACCAATTCACATAAAATAATATATAAAATTATTTATAGGTGTTTTGCCATGTCAGGTTCCCTGAAACTGAAATTACAGACAGTTACTGTAAACTGCCATGTGGGTGCTGGGAATTGAACCTGGGTCCTCTGGAAGAGCAGCCAGTGCTCTTAACCACTGAGTCATCTCTCCCATCTCACCACTGAATTTTTAAAGACTATTCTCTGCTAATGTGGATAGAGGTTAAAAAACAGGACAATTTACGTTTATTTACTCATTTTCTAATACAGGGTCTCATTTGGGTCAGGCTAGTTATGAACTTACTATATACCTGAGGTTGGCTTTGAACTGATTACAGAGGTACCTAATCACCCGACTGAGTTACCTTTGCATTCATGTTTCCTAGTCCTTTCACTTCTAGCATCAAGTCAAGTCATTCAAATCCAGCACACTTCTTTGAAGGCTACTGCTGCAGCTTAGTGGTAGATATCATGTCAAAGATCTAAGTTCAAAACCCAGTACAAGTACATACACACATACACAAACATACCCATGGTGCTTTAAATAAGAATGATCACCCCCCACTTATATATTTAAGTGCTTAGTCACCAAGGAGTGACACCATTTTAAAGAATTAAAAGGATGAAGTGAGATGTAGTAGATGTCTTGCTCGAGGAAGTGAGTCATTGGATATAGGCTATGGGGTTTCAAAAGTCCATGCCAAGCCCAGTCTGTCTAGGGATCATGATGTAACTCTCAGCTACGGCTCTAGCGACAGCTTGCACACAGCCATGCCCCCCAAAATGATAATCATGAACTAAACTTTGAAACTCTAAGCAAGCCCAAATTAAATGCTTTAATAAGAGTTGTTGTGGTCATATTTTGTCACAGCAACAGAATAAGGTCTCAAACCTCAAAACTCCTATTTTAATACAAAAATTTAAAAACTATCACATTGTACTATTCCTTTTGGTAGTTTTGAGACAGGGCCTCACTATATAGCCCTGACTGCCCTGAAACTTGCTATGTAGAGCAGGTTGGCCTGAACACACAGAGATTCTTCTGCCTCTGTCTCCCAAGTGCTGGGATTAAAGGTGTGAGCTATCATGCTCAGTGCACTGGTTACTCATTACTAGAAAACATATTACTTTTCCTATACCCAAGATTTTCTGCGTGACGGGGTTTCTGCGTGGATCAAGTGTTTCCAAGATCCAGTTCTTGTTGAAAGAACTAAAACAGCATATACAAATAGCAAAGTCGCAGAGAATTTTATTCATGCAGCCAAACCAGGCCCAGCTGGATCAGCCTACTAACCTAAGTCCCTGATATGCTCCAACATGTGTCAAAACAAAGGGGTTATTACCAGGGACTGGCAGAAAACTATATAGTCAGTGACAAATGTTTTACATGAAAATGGGTATGTGTCTAGCTCATTGAAGATGAGTTCCCATGTTGCTAAGTGCTTTTGTGGAAAAAGGTATGTATAGCTCAAGCCAAGCAGAGTTCTAGGATGCCACGCTAACTCTGTTTGCCTCACTTGGTAGCAGTTGGTACACAGAGCATATACCTTGTAATTTATAATCTCAGTATCTTTGCCCCCTCATCTTAGTGTCCTTATCTTCTCAGGTGCATACCTTTAAAAATAAATCTGTGTGTGTGTCACACAACTAGGTCTTTCTTTTTCTTAAATATTTATTATTTTATGTGAATTGGTGTTTTGCCTGCATGTAGAACTGTGTAAGGGTGTCAGATCTTGAAATTACAGACAGTTGTGAGCTGCCATGTGGATGCTGGGAATTGAACTCTGGTCCTCTGGAAGAACAGTCAGTGCTCGTAACCACTGAGCCATCTCTCCAGCCCCCCAACTAGGTCTTTCTATGTAACCCTGGCTGTCTTCGAATTTTCTCTGTAGACCCCTAGGCTGGCCTCAAACTCACAGGCATCTGCCTATCTCTGCCTCCCGAGCACTAAAATTAAAGGTGTGCATCACACCTGAAAAGTGCATTCTTTTTTTTATTATTATGAATAAAGAAGTCACATTTTCTATCCTTGTATATCCTTATTCAAAGTCCCTTCCCCCTCCCACCGAAAAGAGCATTCTTTTTTTTTTTAATTAATATATATCAAACTAATATATTTTTTAACTTTATTTGGCTTTATTTATATGCATTAGTATGAAGGTTTCAGATCTCTGAAACAGGAGTTATAGACAGTTGTGAGCTGCCATGTGGGTGCTGGGAATTGAACTCAGGTCCTCTGGAAGAGTAGCCAGTGCTCCCAACCGCTGAGCCATCTCTCCAGCCCGAAAAGAGCATTCTTAAAACAGCTTCTTCAGCTAAAAATGAAATTCCTTCTCTTTAAATATCAGACCAAGAGTTTAATTAATTAAAATCAAGAACAATAATTCCAGGGCTGGAAAGGTGGCTCAGAGGTTAAGAGCACTGACTGTTCTTCCAGAGGACCCAAGTTCGATTCCCAGCAACCACATGGTGGCATACAACCATCTACAATATCTGATACTCTTTACTGTATACATAATAAATAAATAAATCTTTTTTTTTTTTTTAAGAACAATAATTCCCAGAACAGTAAGACTTAAAACGTGAAGCAAACTGTGAAGGCCCATCAGATTTAAACAGCTCATCTCAGTTCAAATCTATGCTTCTTTTCTCTGCAGGAGCTGGAGTGGAATCTGCAGCCAGTTAATCTGTATCTGGTTTCTAAAAATGCAGACTCAAATAGCACAGCCACTTCTAGAAAAAGGGTTTACAGGGCTTGGAAAGCAGTCTAGTGGTAGAGCCTTGCCTAGTATGCCTCATGTCTGGGTTTCATTCTCAGCATCAGCACATTCTTAAAACTGATGTCACCATCTGATCCAACAATTTCACTCCAAGTTGTGATCCTAACAGAAATGAACAGATGGATATACAAAATCTCAGAACGGGCTGGAGAGATGGCTCAGCGGTTAAGAGCACCGTCTGCTCTTCCAGAGGACCCAGGTTCGATTCCCAGCACCCACATGGCAGCTAACAACTGCCTGTAGTTCCAGTTCCAGGCAAACACCAAGGCAAATAAATAAATAAATATTACAAATAAAGTTAAAAAGAAAAAAGAAAATGTGTCTTTTATAAAAAAAAAAAAATCTCAGAACACTGTTCATGTTAACTCAGTGCCTACCAACTATTAGTATGTAAAACTTATATACATCTATTCAAGATATATTACTTAGCCATAAAAAAGAAAGAAGTATTGACAAATATAACATGAATGACCCCTAAACAAGCTAAATGAAAGCAGCCAGTTACTGAGGTTAGCATATGTAATCATGGATATAAAACATTTGGGACAGGTCAACTGAAAAAGAAGAAGGTAAATGCTAGTGGCTGGGGGGAAAGAGGAAGAGGGTGATTTAAATGAGATGGTAGTCTTCTTCAGAGGAATAACAGCCTCCCTCCAAAGATTGAACCTGGGACCTCATGCATGCTAGGCAGTAACTGACCAATTAAGCTTCAGATGCAGCAAGAAAGCATCTTAAAAATAAGATAGGAGTGGTAGCTAGATACTCTGCATGCTAAAATCCAATTAATGTGAACTGTGAATGAACTGTATGCATATGGATTATTACTTCAGTAAGACTTTTTGTGATGTAGATAATGTAACATCTAAGGAGCAACCCAAGTGAACTATGGTCACACTGTTCTTCCAGGTACTCTTCACAAATTACCTCTATCTTACTAAGGCAGAGCTCTTACTTTTAATGGATGGGATTGAACTTTGGCAGGGAAAGCCCGTTAAGGTTCTAACTAAGGATCTATGTGGCCCAGGGTGGCCTTAAACTGATTTTCTCTAGTTCCCTATCACAATGCATACATTATACAAATACATGTAGGACAACTTTTTTTTTTGTCACATTTGCTTGAGCTACATGATCCAAATCTTTCAGACCGATTTTACAGCATGCTTTTCCTTTAAAATTGTGCAATTTCAGTGCTGTATAGAACTTGTAGTGAGTTGTTTTTATTTTTCTGTCACTCCTTAAACTCTCAAGTCCTGAGCAGGTTAACATGTAGAAATGAGGCAAAATATCCAATGACTTCAGAAGGCTGTTTATTAAAGTTAAAATCAGATTTACAGAAGTAAAACACAACAGTGGACAGAGACGCAGAGGCGCTGCATGCAGCACAGGGCACTTACCTACCTGGGCTGCTCAGGGTGTTTCTTCTCCTTTGCACAGCCTACTGTTTCTAGAATACTGGGATAAAGTCTCAGCAGTCACAGTTTGTCATGATTTAACAGCTAAAATAAAACACCCCACCCCAACCCCATCCACATTCTAAGCAGAAAATGCTCTCCTTCTGTTCCAGATCTTTCAATTCTGTGTCTGGGGCAAAGAGGAAGGTTAGCATGCAAACTGAATGCATGAGCACCAAGCTAGCTGTAGATCCCCCCCCCCACACCTCATTTTTATTTTTTAGACAGGGTCTTATTGTGTAGCCACAACTAGCTTGGAACTTGCTATAAATACCAGGTTGGCCTTCAACTTACAGAGATCTACCTGCCTCTGCCTCCTGAGTACTGAGATTAAAACAGTTGGCACCTAAAATAACAATAACAACAAAAACCTAAGACATTTAATTAAGAATCTGGGCTGTTGGGGGGGGGGAAGGGTATTCATTGCAGGTACTACATATAAATTATCACTGCCTATTCTAAAGCCAACCTTCCTGAGTTCAATATTGGTCTTATATAATAATTATATAAACTTAGTCCAAGTTAATTTGTCTTTGCCTTTCTTGAAACATTATATGTAAAGTTCTTGGAGTAGTGCCTGAAACATGAAGGATCCAGTAAATGTTACACATACAAATCCACATAAATAGAATCAAAGAGTGTGTGTGTGAGAGAGAGACTGACTAATGGTCTCAAGCTGGCTTCAAACTCTTGATGCTCCTGCCTCAGCATGTTGAGTGCTGGAATTATATAAGTATATAACAAACCTACATAGATCTTCCATTTAGTTACTAGCATGAAATGCTAGCAAAAAATTATAAATAAAAGTGAGTTCCTTAAGGTCATGAACTGTCATGTACTAGTTTATCTCCAAAGTCTGCAGGAGTCAGTCATACTGCACAAGTACTTAATCAATCTGGAACAATTTACTTCTAGTAATTTTTCTACAAAACTAAAAAATGAATGTTCACAGAAACAACCAAGATCCCCAGTTTACTTGTATTTGTTCATATCAAATTGAAATGTCATTCTCATAGAACCTTTGAACATTAAACAGTTAAAAAGTGTATATACCAAGAACAAAACTGAAACAAATAGAAGTCCATTACAACAGTCTTGTTCTCAAATTTAAAAAAATATATCATTTTTAAGTGTATGAATGTTTTGATTGCATGTATGTCTGCATATCATGTGCATGCCTGGTGCCTGCCAAAGCCAGGACACTGGACCTCTGGAGCTAGAATTATGGTTGTGAGTTGCCTTGTGGGTACTAGGCAATTAAACCTGGATCTTTTACAACAAATGCTCTTTACTGCTGAGCCATCACTCCAGCCCCTCTTTTTAACTCTTAATCCTCTTGCCTCAGTCCACAAGTTCTGGGGCTGCAGATGTGTACTTCCATGTCTGGCTGAAGTAGAATACTTGCAGACTCAACTACTCTACACTTAGAAAATAGAGACAGGGCTGAAGAGCCCAGGAAGGAGCTACCTGCCTGTCTTTCCAAAATAAGAGGTATGGTTCTAATACATGGGCACTCTTTCTTCAAAGACAACAATTCACTCACCTTCTTGGTACCTTTCCTAAGAACACCAAACACAGCATAAGGCTTAGCTGGAAAATTCCATCAGCTCTGGTCTTTTCCTCTCACTGTGGTGTGAAGGCAGGACAAGGCAGGTTTGGGAATGCTAGACATGAGTTCCTACTTCCCCTCGCATTCTTCAGATGTGATTTCCCCCAAACGTCTGCACTGGCTGGCTTCCACTTCAGCATCAGTCACGAAATCTTGAAGGTCAGACACAGTAAACAGGGAAGGACATAAAATTAAGTCACTGGGGCATAGTTTGAGGTCTCTCAAATAGGGAAGTCATACTTTGATGTATGTAGAAATGAATTACAAGCTGTTTAAATAAAAAAAGACTCTCTGGCAAGCTCAAGACCTATGTGCAGACATTTTCTTTCTTTCTAGGTTAGGGTACTATGTAATTGTTTTTATTATGGCATCTTCAATCATAGGTACCATTATAATTTGTTTTCATTCAGTCCCTTCCCAAATTCCCCACCCAAGTCCCCTCCCCAGCTCCAGGTGGTCCCTTTCTTTCCACAGCTTAAGCTAAACTTTTCTATTTCTTTTGAGATGGGGTCTCACTCTGTTGCCCAGGGTGCTCTGGAGCCTCCTGCCTTAATAGATGGTCACCGTGGGTGCACTCCACCACAGATGGCTTCTACATTCTTTTAGTAAAATATTCAGTGACTAAAGGTTATGGTTCCCACGAAGATCAAACACAAAATGACTTAAATCTCTTGATGATTTTGCTAAATGGGTAATGGAAAAATAATTCTGATAAAAGAAACCAATCAGACTAGTAAACTCTTCTAAGTCGTTTACCAATTTGTCAAATTTAAAGTAGATTTTATGTATAAACTACTTAAACCAGGAAAAAAGGTGGACTTTATTTGATAATCATTAGCACAGGCTTTAAATCTGAAAGGTTTACCTCTACTCAATTGATTTTCCTTCTTTAAAATATTCATCCTGAGACAGTCTCAATATGCATCTCAACTCAGGGAGGCCTCAAATGGAGCCTCTTGTGCCTCAGCCTCCCAATACTGAGATTACAAGTGGGTAAGCCCTATACCCATCTTATTCAACTGCTGAGTCACAGGAAACAAACACTAAAATAAACTCAGTAAAGAGCAGAAAAAAACTGAAAAATGTATTTGAAATGAACCAAGAAATTCTTTACACTACAAAATCATAAACTGAAAACCAAAAACTTTTTATAGTTCAGCTAGCAAATCAAGTTCTACTAGTTTCTATAACACAAAAAGGTTGGCCAAATGGACTGACAGTTCAATTCCTTGAGATAGACTGAATCATCACATTAGGGAATGAGAATAGATGAAAGAAATCCCAAGACTGTCAAGACTTGCTTTTAGGGAAATGCTGTTTGATTATTCTGACCATGTGACCAGGGTAGTCATCCTTGCTGGATGGTCCTGATTCCAAATGACACATTCCTTCTCAAGGCACACACCATCAGTGGCTCAGAAGTAATCCTAAGAGAGAACCATTTAAAAATGTGCACTTTGCAATGACTTATCTATCTTAGCAGCTAGAAAGGTAAAACAAAATTAGCATATATAAAGCTACTTTAGGGACCAGAAAAATATGCTGGTAATGACCAGACTAATGAAAATAGAGACTGAGAATGCACCCCATGCCAAGTTTTGGTTTTAGAACCTCACTCCCTCCAAACCTCCAAAATGCCTGTCTTCAACATATGATATCATGACATGGTATTCACTGAACTGTGAAGAAGAGCAAGCAAATTAAAAGTAATCAAGATTGGACTCAATAGGTCATCTAATTCCTAACTGAAGAACAGACACATCAACCAGTGTTGTTAATGTCAGATCCTGACAGCAAAGCTCATGCTATGTTTACTTTATAACAAAAAACAAAGCAGAACTCAATTTTAAAAAGAAAGTGAATCACATTTCAGATGGTCTCAGCTCAATTTTAAGTAGGCGTGAGAAAAAAAGCTGCATGTATCACTGAACTCGATTTTAGTCTGCAGGTTCAACGAAATATTCACATCGAAGACAGAGTGTGCATCTAAGTATCCTTTCAAACAAAAGACATGCTCACAGCTTATCAGTGTGACAAGGAGCATATGTTACAATCGGTATCTGGAAAGAAGGCAAAAATAAAGTTAGTTGCAGGGTTGAAACATACCCAAGATTAGGTACATTAAGCCAAGAAACAAGAGAGTAGTCAACTTCTACATCCTAGTTCATGAATTTTGTTGCAATAGCAATTCCCAAGGTATTTTTGACTCAGGGTCACAGGTAGCTTAGGCTGGCTTTGAACTTGATATGTAGCTAAAGAACACTGTGAACTTCTAAATCTCCTGCATTATCTTCTAAGTGCTAAGATTATAGGCAAGTGTCACTATGCCCAGTTTATGAGGTGCTGAGGATCAAGTCCAGAGTTTTATGTATGTTGGACAAGCAATCTATCTCAAGGTTGATTCCTCATCAGCCTAGCATTGGGAGTCTACAGGGTTCATCTCACCTCTACCATCAGTGTTAATCTTTCTAATACTCAGTTTCATTGGTATTTGAAGAAGCTTAGACTCAGAGGTCTAATGACAAACAACCAATCTGTCTGTGTCTTGTTAAAGACAACCATTTTGATGACCTGTATAACTGATCATTTTTGTTTCTTTTCCTACCTAGTTCATTTTTATTTTATTTTTTTAAGATTTATGTATACAGAAGAGGGTCCCAGATATCATTATAGATGGCTGTGAGCCACCATGTGGTTGCTGGGAATTGAACTCAGGACTTCTGGGAAAACAGTCAGTGCTCTTAACCTCTGAGCCATAACTCCAGCCTCCTCCTACCTAGTTTATAAACCTAAGAAAAATAGAGGCCTTCATAGTAAGAAATTTCCAGGACATCAACTATCTTGAGAAAGATGCCTATAAACTGTCATAAATGAAGTTATTCTTAATAAGAACCACATAGGTTATGCTCTCATGGTAGCAGCCATGCTTACTGGCTACAATAATCCAGCCACACTTCACATGTTTCTGTGGTTCTTTAAAACAATTTCAAATATGATCAACACACTATTATTTGTTTCACTTTCTGAGACACAATCTCACTCTGGGTGGCCTTGAGCTCATACAGATCCCCCTGCCTTTTCCTCAGGGTGCTGGGATCAAAGGCATGTGCCATGCCCGCATTTTTGTTGAGCAACATTATTATTTTAACACAATACTCAATGCTCCCTGAGATAGGCCCAATATAATCTGTCTTAAAAAAAAAAAAAAAAAAAGATCCAGACATATTTGAATAAAGTTGCCGGTTCTATCTTATACTTCCCTTTAGTTCTTTTGATTCAGATCTAAATTCAGTGCCCAAGTCAAGAACAAAACTGAACTCAAATGCTAGTCCTTATTAACACCAAGATAAAATGGCTACTGACATTAAAAGGCAATGTCTTCAATTTGGTCAGATATAAACTGTGCCCTGGAAAATGGCAGTATCAAAAGACTTAGCATATTAAATGCCTCTCTAAAAAGTAATTAATTGAGTGTTTATGAAGGTCATGTAAGTTGTGAGATGTTAAATGTGTAAGAATAAGGAGCCAGGCCAGGGGAAAAAATCCGGAGCATTTCACTTTCCTGATGTTGTATTTTGTGTTGCTGGGGAACTCAAAAAGGCCTCACACATCCTAGGCAAATACTTACCACTGAATACTTTCAAGCCCTTTCCAATGACCAAGCCACTAAAAAACATTGTTCTTGAATCTTATCTGCAACTTAAAGACAACAAAGGCCTCCTTTAGAGATGCTGTCCTTGTATTGAAAATTCCTAGTACCACTGAGTCTTTTCTGCTACCTGAATACAAAGCACTTGATGAAATGTGGTTCCAGGCAGGTTTCCTATTCTTCCATGTCCTAAAGAAATGGAACACTCACTTGGTTAGTTTACGTGATCTGTATAGAAAGAACATAAGAACACAACCTGCATAATAATACTATGTTTTATTTCCCTAATACAGGCTGCTACTTCATCCCCTGCTTCAAGCATTCTAGGCAAGTGCTTCACCTATATCCATCATCCTTCTTTATCCGGGGGTGGGGGGGGGGAAGTGAGGGGTGGCGCAGCATCTTATCTACACTACTTCTAACAAAGGCATTCTTACTCTCTTTAAAGATTTTGCCAAGTTCCTGGAAATTAAGTGGAGGTGGGTGGGGGGATGGGAGAGGTTGCTCAAACTAGAGGTAAGTCTGTAGTCAAAAGAGCTATTATAGGGTTGAAGAGATGGCTCAAAGGTTAAGAGCACTGAGTGTTCTTCCAGAGGTCCTGAATTCCATTCGCAGCATCCATATGGTGGCTCACAACCATATATGATGACATCTGGTACCCTCTTCTGTATACTGTACAATTAATAAATAAATCTTAAAAAAAAAAAAAAGCTATTATTTTCTACCTAAGCGTCACCCAAAGACTATCTAGTTACAAACCTCTTCCCTTTTTTCTTGCTTTTGGTCCCCGAGAGATTGTGATCAAGAGCAGACTTGTCAAAGTGAGGTTATTTTCAACAATTCCATCTTCTCTACGGGTAGAGAAGTAGTAGAAGGAAGTGACTGAAGGTGCTGCAGTGTCTTGGGCAAAGGCTAAGACTTAAAAAAAGAAAAGACTGCCAATGCACCCAAAACCTCTAACTTGTTAAACAGGTAATCTGTCACTGAGTTAAATCTTCAGCCCTTGGTTTTTTGCGACAAGAGCTCACCAGGGTAGCCTCTAACTGAAGATTTCTGCCTCAGATTCTTGAGGCCTTATGGGTGATATGTGACATCATACCAAAGTATCTTTATTGTTGTTTACTTTACACAGAGTCTTACTGTGTAACCTGACCTAGAACCTATTATGTAGACCAGGCTGGCTTTGACTTCTAGGAGATCCACATGTTTCTTCCCACCAAGTACTAAGATTAAAGGCATCAGCCTCCATTGTTGGTCCCAAGGCATAAACTTAAGGCTGCTTAAACTTAAGTATCACCATGAAACCAAGGCTGGTCTGGAATCTGTGATATCTTTTTGCTTTACCTTCCTGTGTTCTGATATTACAGATGTATACCATGTTTGGCCCCTCCCCCCCTTCTCTCTCAAAAAGTACCACTTCAATACAAATGCTGTTTCTAAAACAACACCCCAGTACTCAGGAGGCCAAAGCAGAAGACAGAAATTCAAGGTTGGGCTATGCAAATCTCATAATCTCATCTGACTCTCCTGTCTCGGCCTCCCCAGAATTACAAAAGTTCATTACCATGTCCAATGTATAAGATACTATACACTGATCAAAGAGTTCACACATGGTAAGGAAGCATATTACCAACCATGTACCTCTAGCCCTAAGACTCTGTGGGAGGAAGGGGAAGGTGACTTTTAAAAGACTGGATGTATCTTTTATTGATTATCATATTTTACATAAGTATTATGTCATCTTCTAGCAGCCATGTGGACCTAGTGTGGCAATACACATTTGTAACTTGCCAAGAGGCATAGGCAAAGGGATACATGGGTTCAAGAGCATTCATGGAACCCATAGTAAGGCTTAATCCAAGGGCTAGGAATATAGCTCAGTTGTACACCTACACTTTTTGCCTAGTGTACATGATCTTAGGTTCAACTGCCAGTACACACACACAGCAGAGAGTCTGATGAACATTTTAAGGAGAGCCAGATAAAGCGTCTCAATTATTACTGTACTAGCCCTAGTTTGTACCAATCAAACTAGGTCTATACCCCTTCTGTATCTTTTTCTAATTTACTCAGATATTCATGAGATAGAATAGCAAAGACAAAAATACCCTAGCCTAAAGCCATTGTTACTTCCTTTACCATTATTTCTTTTTTATGGCTTTCTAAGACCCCTGGCTGTCCTGCAACTTGCCCTACAGACCAGGCTGGCCTGTCTCCCCAGTGCTGAGAGTAAATGTGTGTAGCTTTTCTTTTTCTTTTTTCTTTCTGAAACAGTTTCTCTGTGTATCCCTGACTATCCTGGAACTTGCTCTGTAGACCAGGCCTCAGATTCACTTTCCTCTGACAAGATTAAAGATGTGTACCACCAAGCATGGCTGAAAAAGTTTTTCTTTAGATATATAACTCAGACCAACTTTCATCAATGGATGAAGTTCCAGCTGGCCTCTGTTGGTTCTCCAAACTTTGCTCTCCTGGGTGTTGAGATTATAGGCATTTATAGTATGCCTGGCTTAGACAAATTTTTTAAAGAATGTTCTCCACACTAATTAGGGGCTGAACTCTTTTAGCTTGTTATGTAATCCTATTTTGTTTCTGTTCTGTTTTCCTTGAGACTGTAGCTCACTATATATCCCTGGGCCAATGACCTTGAACTTGTATTAACCCTTCAGCCTCTGCCTCCATAGTGCATGCACAAGCAGGCCTGGCTTTGTATTTTATACATTCACTCACAAACAGGTCTGTTAAAATCCTCTAGCAAAATTTCACCACATCCTTTAAAAATGCAGAAAGTCTGAAACTGAAGGTGATAGGACATTTTAATACACTAGTACTTTAAAAGACTTACTAGGAGCTGAAGAAATAGTATCAGAGGTTTAGAGCACTGGCTCTAATGCTTTTCCAGAGGTCCTGAATTTTATTCCCAGCAACCACATGGTGACTCAAAACCATCTATAGTGAGATCTTGCGCCCTCTTCTGGGTCTGCAAGTATAACACTGTATATATAATAAATAAACTTGGGGACTGAGAGAAAGCTCAGAAGAGCACTGGCTGCTCTTCCAGAGGTCATGAGTTCAATTCCCAGCACCCCCACAGCAGCTCATAACTGTCTGTAATTCCAGTTCCAGTGAATCACAGACCCTGGCATACATGTTGGGAAAACACCAATGTACATTCTATTAAAAAAAAAAAAAAATCAAACAAATAAAATCCACCACTTAAAAAAAAAAAAAATCGAGAAATAAATTCAGATTTTTACACATTTAAAGTCACTTAGAAAAGAGCTTTCCAGGTTACAAAAGATGGTTCAATAGTTAGTAAAGGGCACTGACTGCTAATCTAGAGGACCATCTAGAGGACCAGAGTTTAAGTCCTAGCACCCACATGGTGGCTAACAAATATCTGTAACTTCTGTCCCAGGGGATCCAAGGGTACACAGACACAGAGGACTACAAAGCATTTATACACATAAATGTTTTAAGGAGCTTTCTTTTTCAAATCAAATACAAGCTTGGGAGGGGGACCTAGCTTCCTCTTTTTTTCATGAAGTTTCTTAATCAAAACCTAGCTTTGTATACATGAGACAAGCTCTGTACCACTGAGCAACATTTCTAGCCTCAAATTGGGTTTCGTATAGATACTTCGACCTAAATTATTTTGTTTTCAAGACAAGGTTTCTCTGTGTATCCCTGGCTGTACTGGAACTCACTCTGTAGACCAGGCTAGCCTTAAACTCATAGATCTATCTGACTCTGCCTCCTGAGTGCTCCCATTAAAGGCATGAGTCACCACGTCCAGGTATCCACTTAAATTTTGAAATAAATGATAGAATTATCTCACCTTTTTTCTTTCAACCTTCTTGGGTGCTGGATAGGCCCAAAGGCTTATACTTGACATGTTCTACCACTCAACCATACCCCCAGCCTTTAAATTCTAGTTAGAGTAGCTTTAGTTTACACACAATATAAAGAGTTTCAAAGTATACATAAAATTTAGCATTCACTTCATTTTTATGTCTATTTCCAATCTAGTAGTTATGCTGTACAACAGTGTAGAGTAGTACATGCCTGTGATCTCAGGGCTTCAGAACTGGAAGCAGAATGATCAGTATTCAAAGCCAGCCTGAGATTACAGGGCTAATCCAAATTCAGCCTAGGCTATACCTAGTGAAAGTACAGGTATACTTGGGAGTCAAGGTTCACATTACAACCTTGTCAATTCACAATAATCATAAGGTTGGTTGCCACTAGTTACAAATACTTTTTACTTACCTTCCATCTCTGAGTTGCTTATATACAAAGCCTACCTTACAGTCCTTGCAGATTACATGTAAAACATCTGCATAGCAGAAGACGGTACACAGAACTCATAGTAGTTAACAACCTACCACTGGAAAAAAAACTTGCCATGAAAAGGAAACAGTATTTTTTTATTCACATACCTCATCAATTTTTGCTTTTCAAAGTAAGAGTTTAAAATTGAAAATCAGATATTTATCTAAATCTACAAATGTTTTCCAAAAAGTCATTTCTATTAAGTTCCCCTTTAGTCAGCCTTACTCTGCCTCTTTTAGGGTCAAAAACAGATCTAAACAACAACCAACTTGCACTGATATTCTTGCTAATAAGTCAACATCATCATTCTGAGTCTCAAGTCTATTTTACCGACAGTAACTCCTGAAGCTATTTTCTGACCTCACTCCTAAGCAAGCATGCAGTGACCCTGCCTCAGTGACCTGATTTTCTAACTCCTAAAACTAATAAAATTATCTTCTCCATCCCTTTCCTTATCATTTCCTAGGGACTCCAAGCACAAATGACATTTGCAGTGTTTTACCACAGTGCTTTGTGTTGCCAGGTGGCAAACCAAGCTATATAACCAAGTTCTCAAACTCTACCATAATTTAAAATTTTCAAAACAATTAGATCTAGAAAATCAGTGCCAGGCATGGTGGAACACACCACTAATTTCAGCACTAAGGAATCAGGCTGATATTTTGAGTTTGAAGCCAGCATAGTATATACAAACTGAGTTCAAGCCAGCCAGGGACACAGTCAGACTATTTCAATAATAATAAACTGGAGTAATGGCACAATTAGTCCCAGCAGAGGCAGGCTAATCTCTTGAGTTCAAAGCCAGCCTCTTCTACAGGATAGCCATAACGATACAGAGAAACTGACTCAAAAAAAGGGAACAACCGCCACACACAAACAAAGAAACAAATATAAAATAACAACCACCAAAGACTTTTTGGTAGTTTTTCTACTCAGGTCTTCTGTTAAGTCCCTGAAATGTGAGATAATCATGACATGCATCTCCTAGGAGCTTGCTGAAACATAAGACTCTTGCCCCACTTCAGATCTGACAAATCACCTCAGTAAAACCCTCACTAATCAGTCCAGCATGAGCCTGGGAAATGCGCTCTGAGAAAAATTCCTAAGAGGCTTCCATACACACCAGTTTGAGGAGTACTGTTGAATGGTGATCTGTGACCTGAACAACTCCAAACATTTAATTAACCCTCATTGTTGCTTTTAAGGACTTGAAGAAAGTCTTTATATATTGCTCAAGCTAGCTTCAAAGTAGTAATCCTGCTGGCCCCAGCTTCTAATGTAGTTGGAATGATACAGCCATCATTTTGATACATACAAAAAAATGGTCTCAATCAGCATTTTTTCACTTAGGAAAAAAAATCAAATGGAAATGACTATATAATAAAAACAACTACATTATTCTTCACAACATAAAATTTACTATTGTTTATATTTGAAGGGTGGAGTCTCCACAAATAGCCTCAGACTTTGATCCTCCTGTTGTAACCTCCACAACACTACACCATCAGGACTTTATTGCTTAACAGGAGGCATGCCATGCCAAGGCTTTTTGTTTTGACTTTTGTTTTTTTCTTATAAGGTTTCTCTGGTTAGCCCTGGCTGTCCTAGAACTTACTCTGTAGACTAGAAGGCTGGCCTGGAACTCACAGGGATCGGCCTGTCTCTGCCTCTGAGCACTGGGATCAAAGAGGTGCACTACTACGTGCACTACTACCTCCCTAGCTTAATATCTTTTGAGTTTAACCATGATTTGCTGGAAAGTTCTGACCAAACCAACTAGGTATTTTTTAAAAAGCCTAACAAATAAGCCCCCTTATACATAATAGGTTATACTTCAAACCTTTTTATTTTCTGTTTAAAATTTTGGGCTAAGTTGTGGCAAGTCTTTACACACAAAGCTCTCATCAGGTATTCATGACAAATATGGCAACATGATGCTAACTAATTAGTGGAACCACTTTCTGTTTTCTGGGGTTTTTGATTTATACAACACAGATGAGGGTCAAATGGAATCTGTCTCCCATTGGCAGAGTTACCCCAAAAGAGTGGAACAAAAAGTAAATATCTCAGATAACATAATGCAGAATTGTCTCAAAACAAACTTATCAAGGAAATGTTGTTAACTAAATATAGCATAACAAAAGAAATAAAATTTATTTAAAATAAAAAAATGGGCTTTAAAAGGAAATATAACATTTTTTAAATCTATTTAAAAATCTAGGAAACTGAAACATGGATTTACAAAATTCTTGGCTTGAGCATAAAATTAATCTCTCAAGAACACATAAGCAGAGACAAAGCCCTCTGTAGAATATGATGAGACCTGAAATGATGCAGTTCCTTTCCATTCAAGGCAATACTTCTCCTTCTGCACAGCTGGAAACCCCAGGCCAAGCCCTTCCAACCAGTGCTTCCTTCAGCTTACAAAACTAACCCTCATACCCACAGCTGTAAAGCTGAGTTTTAAGATGATCAACTTCTATGCGATTTTAAGAGGAGGAAGCTGTAAATTTTAAATTGTTTTTATGCAGACACTAAATTGGTTGCTCAGGTTAGCCTCAGACATGTCATGAGGCTAACTGTATGATTTTATGACAATTTATTAGCCTCTTGTTTTCCCTACCTCGCTGAGAATTAAACCCAGGAATTTCTGAGTACAATTTAATCCTCTCACCACTGAACTATCACAGACACCTACCCTAACTCACCTTCTGGGGCTAGGCATAGTGACATATGCTTTTAATCCCAGCACTTGAGAGACAGCTAAGAGATCTGAGTTCAAGTACTAAATAGTTAAAACTTAGTGTTAGTTGAAAGAAAAACTAGGGTTTCTTGCAAGAAATATTTAATTTTTCTGAAATTCCTAAGTAGAAAAGCAATATTTTCATAGATATATGTACAAGATATCCTTCTGTCAATAATACAACTGCACAGGAAAATATTCATTTCTACAAATAAACTAAGTGAATTCAGAGTCTAGACACCAGCAGACAAAGCCTACAGACACCTTAGAGTAAATATGGCCTACATCTGATCATGGAACTAAGCAGGGTAGGGCCAGATCAGCACTTACATCCCACCTGCCTGACTTCTGTCCTACTATTCTGGCTAGGACAGCATCTGAAAGGTAAGTCTGCTTTTACAACAGCCCTTCCTGGTTCACTGAGTGATCTTTTGATCTGGGGACCAATGGGGGGGACCAAAAATTCCAGGGAAGACCTTATCATTCCTATCCTAGAACTCAAACTTATCAGCAATTTTCATTCAAGAAGTAAGACAGAATATATTAGGGCTCCTTGCTACTCAATTTGTTTTGAACCTTCAACCCCCAAGACCTTTCCACTAATTCTTTTTATAGCAACAGCATAGTACAAAGAAGAATGAGTGTATGACTTGGGTAAATCTTCACTGTAAGCTGCAGAACTTGCACCTTTAGCACTGGTGAGGAAAATAACGGAAGAGAAATGGCCACATCAAGTCAACCTGAAAGAGAACGGCAGCTGCAGGAAAACAGTAAACTTACTGAGGACACAGAACCTTCTGCTCACCGGCAGTACTTTTAGACTACATACCCAAACCCTCCAACACAGCTGTCATCCAATAGCCCCTCTTGTCATCTCTTTGTGGTACACTATATTACAGGCTCAATCAAGACAATAAAAATCCTACTGAAAATACCATGTAGATATTTCCATTTGCTCCTTCATAGGTTATCAAGATCAATTCTAATGAGGTTGTTGAAATTTCTTCAGAAGAACTTTGTTGACAGCCAAACTCAACATTTCTGCCTGACTTACTCAAGCCCAGGTCTCATCCATGGTACTCTAAGTACCCTTCAGGAATATCCACACCCAGGAAATTCAGTACAGTTATCTACTTTGCTATTTCTTGACTAGTTTCCTTCAAATAGGTTAGTACTGAACTTAGGAGGAACTCCTATTAACTATAAAAACCTGAATTTCACAGCTAATGAATCTGCTTTTGCACAATTGAATCCATCACACCCCACCCCAAATCACCAACACAACATTTTGAACATGTTAAATTTTATTAAAAATAGTAACATTGTACAAATATTCCAATACAGTTATGGTACATAAACACTGTACCAAAAGCAGGTTTTTCTTAAAATGATTAAATAAAAAATGTCTTATAAAATTTTCAATTTGGATATAGCTCATGGTACTGTATGCAAACCAGGAATTTAGTGTTTGTAGACATTTTCAGTTCAATTCTAGAAATAGTCAGAGAACATGACTCTCAACAGTGTAGTGACTCATTAAAGTACAATTCTATGTTCTTTAGCAGACCAGAGAAGTCTCTTTGGTTCTTTCTATTGGCCTTTACCTGTGAGAAATCAAGGTAAGTCATGCTCTGGGATCCTGATATAGCTGCTATATGAAATGGAAGCCCTTATTTGAGCAATTTAAGTGTTCTTCCACAGCTTTCTGATCCTATTAAGTGTATTTTGTTGCAAATGCATAAGGTCAATAAATTTACACTGTTATTTCTTCTCTTAACTTACGCAAACTCATCAAAATTGAGAGTTCCTAACACCTAAGTTTCTAGGAAGCATACCTTTTTTCTGTGTAAGCATCCAAGTTCTATACCTGATTCCTTTCTAGCACTGATACAACATGCAATGTGTACAAAGAAACACAGAACTTAAATCCAACCCTGAAATTGCTAGTTATTCTGTATGATTTCATTTGTGATACTCAGCTAGCCAGTCTACGTAAACTGAGTGCTAAGCACTTATAGTCACAACACTGACTAGCACATGTGTAACACGTACCAGATTCTGTCTACATTGATACTACCAACAGAATGCTAAGCTCCATAAGAAAAGACTGTTCTTCTGACATGAATTCACATAACTACTTTTAATCTGTGTTACAAATTATATTAAAATCATTTTTTGTCTAATTATTTAATTGATTTCCCTTAATTTATATTTAATCAGCATGAAATTCCCTGAGTAAAAGCTGGGATAAGTGTTTGTTGTTATTGCCTAAAAAAATTTTTTTGTGCTACTAGGTACTGACCTAGAACCTTACATATACCAAGCAAGTGCTCCACCACTGAAACTACATCTCGAGCCTTTGTGTTAACCAAGGTCCTCCTTCCTCAGACTCTCCCAGTGCTGGGATTACAGGTAAGCACCACCACATAGTACAGAATTTTAATTTAGTAATCATCTAGATTTTGAACATTAATTCTACCGGTATTTATTAAACCTGTCACTTGACAGGTTTATTACTTTTTTTTTGTTTTTTGTTTCTTTTTCATCTAAAACAGGTGATGAAGACTGAATTTAGTGCTTCAAAATATATTGAGTGTGAACTCTCACTGAACTACATCCTCAACTCCACCTTTATGTTTCTGTTTATGGTCAAGGTCCTAAGACTTTCACCATGTAAACTTCCTCTGGACCCCAAGTTACCATATCAATGTATCTGATACTTGATTAAATTGCTAACACTTTCAAGTTAAATTTTACAGTATCAAAATCTTAATAGAAATAAAAATATACCGTTTAAGCCCTCCAGTCTAAGTAATACCTTTTAATTTTGACTGAAGATTAGTGTGCAATAAATCTCTTAAAATGCTAACAAACTAACTTACCCAATAAAAATAGCTAACAGAGAAGCTAAAATCACAGTAAAATGTCATTATCTCTTCAACAAACATTCTAGATTATAAAGTATCTATCTTAATAAGGTATAACTGTGAATATTTCATTAATTAATACCTGCAGGTCTTTCCAGTTCATCTACTATTCTAAGAATAAGTCCTTATTATATGTTCCTATTGAGAATACAAATATTATTTAAAATCTTATTTTTCTATAAGGTCAATATAACTGCCTACTGATACTTATCAAGTTATGGGTAGCATTTTTCCACAGTTAATTCCCCACTAATAAATTTAAAAGAAAAAAAAAAAAGAAAGAATAAACAGAAAAGAAAGAAATAGGAAAAAAAAAAGTTCTTACCAACAATTCCACTGGTTATGGTCCCCAGCGAACCCCACCTAGCAAGTCGACATCATGACATGTCAGGGCAGGGCAGGGCAGCCTCAACCTCGCTTCCCTGATAGTCAGGTGATAAAAGGAAGGAGTTAAAACAGGAAAAGAACACTTGCAGATTTCTGGACAACATCTGAAAATGATAAAAAAGCAAAACCAAAAGAAAACCAGAGCTTCTGGTAACCTCAAAATAATAACAACAGTAATGAATATATATATATGTATTATACATATAAACACATATTTTAAAAAATTCTAGAAAGTACCAGTAACTACTTCAAATTACATATTAATACTAAATTACTGAGCAATATATTAAGTAGTATTTTTAAAGGTTGGTGTTTGCATTTCAAAATTAAAACCTGACCAACAAACTTCTAATGCAAAAGTATGTTTGATTCGTGGATCTGTTTCTGGACTCTCCAGCAGTCATCTGATCCACTGGCTTATTCAGAACTCTACCCCTAAGTTAACAGAAGCTCCCATTTTAGAGAAACAGAAACACATTTACAGGTCCAGTGCAGTCTTTCTATAAGGCTTTCTCTTCACTGCTCACTTAGGAAATTCCAAATCAGAGTGCAGCACAAACAGTAAATATAGTTGCTTGTCCTGAGAACAGCTCAGTACAGTTAGATTTTCTTTGAAAGGAAAACTTTTAATAAATTTATAAGTCTTTATGATGAATAAGGAATAGCCTTATAGCAAGTATTTACTGGAAGGGTTTGGCTTTTACAAATAATACAATTAATAAAACATAGGTATGATTATATTTAAATGGGCAGGAGGCAAATGATGTAATGAGTTTCAAGAATAATTTTATAAGGCTTTATGATGAGTAGAATTTTATGTCCCTTTTCTCCTATAACTTAAAATACATAATTAATTTTGATGCATGCTATCCTTTGTAAAAGGGTTCATATCTTAAACCAGTCAAATGAGAAAAATTATCTCTAACTAGAAGAAAGCATTGGGCTATCTTTTGCAGAATAACCCCTGTAACTAACAAAAATAAAAAACAAATCTGCTGTACTTTTTTTTTTTTTTTTTTTAAAGCAACTTTAAAACCATTTTCCTCATCTTTTTTTGATCAGGTAAATCTGAATTTAAATAGAAATCGGGCAACTTATTAGAACTTTTTTGTTTTTAATTAGAACACCTTCATATAAATAGACATATTTAAACAACTGCTATAAATGAGTGATCAAATAAAAATTAGCATTCCATTATGAGGAAGGGTTATACGCATTAATGTCAGGATGCCTACAAGGAGGTCTACCTCAGTACAGGTATGACTTCCCAGCACATATTTAGTCTGACAGGCTCATAAAGCTTCATTAACTAGGTGGGGGAGAAAAAAAATGGAAGGTAGATGAATAGGAAGTCAAATCCCTCAGAATTCATAATCTGTCCTATTTAAACAAATAAAATTCCCTAGTGCAAATCAACAACTTTCTTAAATTGACATTTGTTCAATTTCCATGAAAAAGTGAGCACTGAGTGAAGGCTCAAGTGATAATTCATATAAAATCAAATAGAAAAAACTCTAAAGTAAAAAATTTTAATTGATTTTTAACAAAAACTTTTAAAGCAAAGATTTAATTAGTGAGAGACACAGAAAATGAAATGCCTACTTAAAATTTGAAATAGAATATACAATTAAAGGCTTTTGAAATGAAACTTGACTTTTATTTACTGTTTTTTCTTTAGTTTGTTTTTTAGAGTTACCGGCATAAGCACAATAAATTGCTTTTCCAGAATTACTTCTATTTCCTTTCTTAACTTTATGACTAACATCTAATTAAACATTTTTTAAATTAATCAATTATGTTTCAAGCACAGTATTCTTACGAAAGCCAGAGGACAACTGTGGGCTGACGTCACACTTACAGTCAGGTCTGACAGCATTTGCTGAGCCATCTTGCTAGCCCATAATATGTATTTAAAAAATATTAGCAATGAAAATTTTACTAGTACATTTTGTTCTTTCCAAGAAAAAAAATTAGTAATTTAAATCTAATTCATACTAAAGGTTTCAAATTATATTTACAAAGTTTAAAGGCAGCATTTAAAGACTATCTGCTGTCTTTATACATGGGCATAAGAAAAATTAAAAACTGAACTTTAAAACTTACCAAGTAACACCCATGTTAACTAATAACTACAACAGGCCACATAACTCTTACCAACTTCTACAAAATAAGACTATTAATAAAGCCTGTTAAATTACTATGTTATATGAATAAACTGTGAAAAAAATATTTGGCTTTCATCAGCAAATGTTAATTTTTAAAATTCAAAATGAAGTCATGAAACTGAAAATATGATTGACTGTGCCGACAAAGAATTAAATGGCTTATGATTCTGAAATCTAAAACTGTGACAAGAGACACCAAACAGGAACAAGGCATAAAACAAGGGAGTCCACTTTAATTCCCCAGTGGCTTATGTTTTATAATTTAAAACATTTTAGGAGAGTTAGAGATACAGCTCAATGGTAGCACTGTGTAAGGCCCTAGGTTCAATTCTTAGCATCAAAAGGAAAAAAAATTTCAAATTGAAAATTTACATTCTTCTGCTCTTTTCATTCAGCAAAAAGTCATTAGAATAAATCAGAATTTCTAAAAGAAACAAGGAAATAGATGCTATTACTTGGCTAACATAAAAAAACTTAGCCAGGATACATAGTAAAAATTTAAAAATAAGGAGGACTTAGCAGAAAGCCAGAGACACTATTGGATATATTTAAAAGCCTCTTCTAAGGCATGACTGCTTCCCATAGCAAGTGTACTCAGCAATAGGAATCATGATCCTAAACCGGTAACTGAAATGGAATGCTGATCATAAACACTAAAACTGAAGTTTAGTCCACAGTGCAAAAGACGCCACAAAATTAAGTTTTCTCTTTGTTTGTTATTTACTTATCCAGCAAATAAGGTCTTCAGTCACAAATTATCCTTGATTTGAAAGAGTGTGGGTCAAACTAAATTGTAGTCTGCTTCCCCAGCTCCATTTTGCTTTAATGAAAATTATCCAATACCTGTTCAAAAACCTTTGAGTCTGCTTTATTTTAAGGATAAAATTTCAAAATTAGAAGAGATTATGAGAGAACACCAATGAAATGCTATTTGGAATATGTGAATTTAGAATAATCCTCAAATCTAATATCCACAATACATGATGGAATAGACAAGAAATTTTTCATGAATTTGATCACTCACATAGGCAGTTCTACTTTGAAAACAGTATTCCTTCAAGGATTATGAATAAAATAATGTTTTAGGACACAATTGAATTTGAAATAGGTAATGTTTTGAATAGATTTTTGAGTTTTATTGAAATCTTACATGAACAAGAAATTGGAAATACAATCACATCAAAGAACAAATTGTCACGGCTTTGACGTTTAAGCCAAACAAATTTTGTAGGGCAGATTTCAAAAAGGTGTGAAGTTATAACAATTTAAAAACACAGTTAACCTGCTTCTAGGAATGCAAAACATACAGTCATAGGTTATTTTCAATACAAGGAAACTTAAAATCTGTTTGCTTTAATTTCTTAAAACTACTAAGACAGAGCACTAGCTTGTACTTTTATTTACAGCATACTTCATACGCCTATGTAATCTATTCCAAATCCAAAAAAGAAAAAAAAAGAAAGAAAGAAAAAGATAAGAAAAAAAGAAGAAGAAGAAGAAGAAAAAAAAAAAAACCAACTGTCCAAACCAAAGGTTCTGCAAAATCATGATTTAACAGTTTGTTCTGAAGCTAAAATGAAGCCTGGAACAATAAATGTATTGTGACCCAGAATAAGGGAACTCTGCAAGCCCAATAATGTCCAAGAGCATTTAGAAAAGAGGAAAAATAAAAAGACTTGAGTATATACACAATAGTGATTTCTTCAGCTGAATACAAATGGCAGCAAACTGCTACTTAAAGATGAAACAGTTAAGCCAATTTTGTTTTGAAGAATGTAGATCTAGAGCCAATCGTATCTTGCCAGTATCATTTTCAAGCCCTCACTTGTCTATTTCCACTGTTGCCCATAAGTATCCTGATAAAATTCTTGGTTGTCATTATTGTAACCATAGTTACCAGAATAGTCACCACCTTGTTGAAGCGGCTGCTGAGCGATGGGTTGAGAACCCCAGTTCTGTTGGTTGTTGGTCTGACGACGTTTGGAATCAGGCTGGTTATACCCATCTGCCTTTCTCTTGCCTCCTACATTGCCCCCTCGATTGCCCCGAGATCCACGAGAACCACGGCCTCTCTGCTGTTGTGCAGGACCCCCTCTGCCACCCCTTGAGCCTCTTGGTGGTCCCAAAGGTGCCCCCCTTTGTGAATAGCCAGCTCTACCTCTTGGAGGTGGTGCTCCCCGCCCCCTTGGTGGTGGTGGAGCACCTCGCCCTCCCCTTCCTCCTCCTCTTCCTCTTACTGCATAGCCATCATCATAGCCGTAGTAGGGATCTTCATAGCCTCCACGATAGTCGTGATAATCATAACCATAGTAATCATCATAGTAGTCTTCATAGCCATAATAATCTGGAGGGTAGCCATATCCACCTCTCCCTCCACCACGACCTCGACCTCTCATTGGAGGTGGCATTCGGGGAGGAGGGTGATAATAATAATCTTCATACCTAGCAAGTGAAGGAAAGGAAGAAAGAAAAAAAAACAAACAACAAATCGGTTTACTTCAAGATTCATACTTCCTTTATTATGTGATCTGTTCCTACAGCATTCTTTACTCAAATAGTAAAACATAAACTCACGCAGTGCTTCTGGAGGCTTGTCTAGCAGCTTGACGCTCTTTCCTTTTCTTGTCTGGTGGCTTAGCTAAGACAATTTCAATTTCTTCCCCTTCTATTTCTTTTCCATTCATTTCATCCATAGCCTAAATCACAAAAGTTTATTGTATAAGAAACAGTATTTTAAAACGTAATATAAATGGGGAACTTGAGAGCTGGCTCAGCAGATAAGGTCACTAGCTGTCTTCCAGAGGACTCGGCTCAATTCCCAGCACCCACGTGCAATCTATAACACCAGTTGCAAAGAATGTGGCACCCCCTTCTAGTTTCCATGGGCACCATGCATTTACATAGTGCACAAACATACATGCAAGCAAAATATGTAAATATTTTGAAAAAATCTTGAAAAGACATAAACTTTATCATTGACTCTTAAACATTTTTAACTTGTAAGAGTAGTCTAGCCAAAAAGAACTCTTTCTTTCACTTTATGTTTTTCATTTAAATTACTATTGAGAACATATAGCAATGCTTTACTATTATATTTTAGAAGGTGCAAGAGGGGCTAGAAAGATGGCTCAGTACTAAAGAGTACTCAATGGGTTCAATTCCCAGTACTGACACAGTGGCTCACAACCATCCCTAACTCTAGTTCCAGAAGATCTGATGCTCTCTTCTAAACTTTGTGACATATACACAAAGACAAAACACCTATATACATAAATAAAAGGTTTCCATTAAAAAAAAAAGAGAGGGAGATACTAGACAGTGATAGCGCATGCCTATAATCCCAACTCTCAGGAGGCAGAGGCAGATCTCTGTGAGTTCGAATGAGTGCCATGACAGCCACAGCAGTAACAGAGAAACCCTGTCTCAAGAAACAAAACAAAACAAAACAGGCTGCATTTAGCCAAACTCCTTAACTCGAAATAATTACTTCTTGAAGCAATTCATACCCAGAGAATCAGCATCAATACACATCAGACAAAAGTAACTCTTCAGTTATCTATAAAAATGTGGTATTCAACATAGTCTTGCACAGACGTTTCAGGGCTGTGAAATGCAAAGGTTAATTGACTATAACTAACTGTAATTCAACAAGATACTAAGTCTAATTTTCCCTCACATCTAAATAACACAGAACCTAGGGTGCCCAAACTAAAAGCAGGGTGCAGAAAATGCTAATAAAGCCTTAGATAGCAAGAAAACAAAAATGTCACCACCACTCTGTCTCTGACACAGGTTTCTCTGTGTGGCTCTGGCTGTCCTGAAACTTACTTTGTAGACCAAGCTGGCCTTGAACTTATTTATAGAAATCTGTCTGCCTCTGTCTCCTCAATGATGATATTAAAGACATGAGCCACCATCTCTTGACTGCCATTGCATTTTTTAAAGGCAAGAGTTTTTTTGTCTAGCCTGGAACTATGTACACTATACCCACATATATATATACACTTACACTTGCTAGGTAGATTCTACCAATGAACTACAGGACTGCTTCAACTAAAGCAAGTTATTGTTTTCCTGCTTCAGGGCTTGTAGCTTAGGAGTAAAACCCATGCCTAATGTCTTTGATGTCCAGCACCACACGGCTCCAATACAAATAAATGTGATAACTTCTATAAACAAAAGAATGGAACACCCACACTCTATCTACCCTGACCAGGATATTTCCCAGTTCCCAGTTACAAACTCTGTAATTTCACAGGCTTCTTTAGCAAATCATCCTACCAGTTCTTATAAATATTTTTAGCCCTTTCAAATATTTCCTACTAACTCACCCAATTATTTAGCTCTAAGTCAAAAGCAATAGTTATAAATTTATCAAGCAAGTTTTATACAATTAAAATTTTTAAAGGCAAACATTAGAAGAAAACTGTATTGCATTCTAAGCTATAAATTTTATAATCAGTACTTCAAAAGATCCCAGAAGAAAGTATACTGATTAATTCTTTACTAGAACTAGAACTCAGAAACAGCTAAGGTCTAATATGTTTGAGATATGGGATTTGATCATAGGTACTACAAAAACAAGAAGGCAGAAGGCACACACAAACAAAGCCCTGTCAACGACTCTGTTAAGTCCTACTTTAAAGAAGCAGCCTAGGAGAGAAATGTTCAAATTAAAAGTTAGTAGTACACCATTGTGCTGTTCTATGTAAGCAGATGCCAGTTATCTGGAAAGAGGAAACCTCAATTGAGAAAATGCTCTCTCCAGATTAGTCTGTGGGCAAGTCTGTGAGGTATTTTCTTGTGGGATAGGCCAGCTCCCTGTGGGTGGTCCTACTCCTGGCCTGGTGGTCCTGGGTGCTATAAAAAAATAGGCTGTGCAAACCATGAGGAGCAAACCAACCAATAAGCAGAAATCTTACACTTGAGTTCCTGCCCTGGTGTCTCTGGATGATGAACTACAAGCTTAAAGATAAAATAAACCCTTTCCTCTTAAAGTTGCATTTGGTTATGCTGTTTTTATCACAACAGAAACCCGAGTCGACCACCAGAGAGTTTACAAAAAACAATTTTTGAGTCATTTAGTATTTTGGACCAATCTTCCTAATTATATAAAAAGTTTCACCCATTAAGAGCTGTGGCCTTTGATCCCAGCATTTGGGAGTACAGAGGCAGGTATATAAAACCCATTCAAAACTGATCTGGTCTACAAGAGTTCCAAAACAGCCAGGGCTACACAGAAAAACTTTGTCTCAAAAAATAAAAATAAGTACACAAAATGAGAGTTAACTTACCTGATATTATACAGTATATCACTTTTCAAGACAGGGTTTCTCTGTGTAGCTCTGGCTATTCATGGAATTTGTTTCTGTAGACCAGGATGACTTGAATTCAGAGATCCAACTGCCTCTGCCACCTGAGTGCTGGGATTAAAGGTGTGAACCACCACCTCCTAGTTAATTATTATTATTATTATTATTATTATTATTATTGTCATTGTTTTTTTTAAAAAAGGTGAAGACTACAGTTGCAAGTGGCTCAGAGGAAAAGACTTGCCTCATATGTATAAAGTCCTGGGTTCTGACTGCAGCTACACACACACACACAAACACATAATTAATCATATACAAACTCCTAAAAACCAACTTTATTTCCATTTTAAAAGTTACTTTATGAGGCTAGAGAGATGGCTCAGGTTAGGAGAGTGTAATGTTCTTCCAGAAAATTGTTTGGTTCCCACACTGGGTTAAGTCACAACTACCTGGAATTCAAGCTCCAGTAAATCTAGTAACCCTCTTCTGGACTTTTCTTAGCATCCATATACTCACAAAAGCACATACTCTCATAGACATACACATTTAAATTAATAATTAAAAAAAAAAATCTTAGCCAGGCAGTGGTATCAAATGCCTTTAATTTCAGGAAAGTAAGAGGCAGGTGGATCTCTTTAAGTTCGAGGCCAGCCTGGTCTACAGAATGAATCCAGGACAGCCAGGGCTACATAGAGAAATCCTGTCTCAATAAACAAAACATAAAAAGCAAAATAATCTTAAAATAGTTTTTATGTCTACCATGTTTGAAAACAAATAGTAAGGAAAAAAAATCCAAGGCTCTTCCTACCTTAACAGCAGCTCCTCTATCTTCAAAATGAACAAATGCATAATCTTTCAACTTCTTTACTCGCTCCAGCTTTCCAAATTCAGAAAATGACTTTTCTAATATTTCTTCTGTCACTGTAGTAGCCAAGTTTCTCACAAACAAAACTTTCACCTAACAGCAAAAAAATACACAAAATTGGCACTCCTAAATTTTAGTTCAAATCTTAAAATACTACTTCTTATCTTCACAGCATAGGCTTTTGGCTTTTCAACTATAAATCAGTAAATCTAAAAATATAGTCATAGAAAGTTTGAAAAACATTAAGAAATGATTCTCAAATTACCTACCACTTTACTAAGGCTTTTAAAAAAGTAACCAAATTATACAAACTTGGTTCCTGCCTTCTCGAATCTCAACAGAACAGATGCCACTTAACAAAAACCTATTAGGCACCAACATATAATTATCATTATTAATTCACAAATTTGTCATAATTTCTAAGTGTCCCCTAAAACAAGTTTATCTGTTTTATGCCTAAAGCCAAAGATGCTCATTTTAAAACTATACAAGGAAAGACTTACTTGGGCTGAGGAGAAAGAAAACAAAATCTAAAAACTACAATACTTGAATCATTTAGAGTAGTAGCATTAAGAAAGAAAAGAAGGAAGTCTACATTACACACCATACATCAAGATAAAACTCCAAACATATCATAAGTGTAAAAAAAGTAATGTGGGGGCTCTAAATTAGAGAAAAACAAGGGGGATTCTTTTTATAAAGTATCAGTGTGAGGGAAGAGAATAATAATATAATCTCAAGAAATTAAGTTTTAAAAGTCACAAATAAAAAGGGAAAAAAAAGTGTTGGTGGGAACAGCCTTATGAAATAGAATCTAGAACCCAAACGAAAGAATAAAGCCAACTACTAAGAATAGCCTTATACGGCAAAGCCATCATAAACAAAGTCAGAAGACAATGATAAATATGGAAAAGAAATTTGCGACTTACATTACAAAGAAGCATCAGAGCATCAGAAAATAAGAAAAAGCTCAGAAAATGAATAGAAAAGTGGGCAAAACTAATGACAGATTTCATAAAGAAAAAATGAAACTCCTCATGTATTAAACTCAAACACAAACTTAGTAATAGAAACAAATCACCTACAACACTGAGCAAAAATATGTTTGATCATACACTATTTTGTCAAGAATGAGGCACACTTGCCCCAGAAAACTACAATATATTTGCCCTGTATCAACACATATAATACATTCTTACTATGCTTATAACAGAAGATTAAAAACAATCTAATGCCTAAGACTGAGTATACCATGGAGATTAAAAAATAAGAGGTGCTATATGAGCTGATAGAGGGGACAGTATCTATCAAATTCCCAACTCTTTACATCTCTGAAGCAGAGATATATAACTTAGTCAACAGATGAGTAACCACCATGCTCATTTAATTGGCGACATCATGTAACTTTTTAGTGTTACACATAATGCTGTTATCTTCCCAGAGCTGATCACACAGAATGGTGAATAAAACAAATAAAAGATTAATAAACACAAAAGGTTGCCTATAACTACTCATCTGAAAATTAAGGAAAATAACACACTTTTATTTACCTATACTTGTCTAAGTAAATGCTAAAAGGGTAATTCATAGATTATGAAAACTAGGTATCTTATAGGAATCACAGAAGACGTGATGGCAGGCTGTAGACTTGCATATACTTTTCTGTGTAATTTTTTATCCTTGAATTAAGAGATGTAAGCAAATCTGTAAATCTGAGGCTAGCCTGGTCTACATAGTGAGTTCTAGGACAGCCAAATTGGAAAGAGAGAGAAAAAAAAATATATATATATTACTTCTCCCTGTGCCTTTATATTTTCCATACTTTCAGACTGAGATCTCGCCTCTACACAAGACAAGCTTAAGCTTCCACTGGCTTTTCACCTTTTGAAAAGAAGAAAAAAAGCTACTCCTTGGACTCAGACTGAAGTGTAATTAGTTCTGTGGTAGAGTGTTGATCTCATATATATGAGGGAGCCACATGTCTGAGGCCGTGGGTTTGGTTTGCAGCATCAAAATAAGAAGATACAAGCAAGCTTAAATTGCACTTAAAAATTGTTCAACAGAGTTCTAGAGTGTATCTCATTTGTATAGATAGCACTTGCTAAATACTATAAGGTCTTAGGTTTGAATCCAGCACTGTAAAAACATAATTTAAGTACTAAGATAAATATATTCAGTAAGAAAAGGGGTGGTTGTAAGAGCTACATTTAGGTTTTTAAGTTTCAGTTGACTGTAAAACTGACCCAACTTGCTGAAAAGTAAACTAAGACTAATCAGTAAGGAACAGATGCTTTACCAAGATCCATAAGCTTTCTTTTTCAGTTAGAAAGGAATTAAGGTGTCATCTTACTCAATTCCAGAGGCCTTCTTACCACTCTGAAGCCTATTTTTCCCCATGGATTTTTAGAGGTTTTCTTTTGTTTGTTTTAAGTTAGAGTCTCAATGTTGTACCACAAACTAAAACGTATTTTGAACCAGAAAACAATAATTAGAAGATTAAAATCTCGGGGCTGGAGAGATGGCTCGGTGGTTTAAGAGTAGTGACTGCTCTTCCAGAGGACCGGGGTTCAACTCCTAGCACCCACATGGCAGCTCACAACTGTCTGTAGTTCCAGCTCCCAGTTCCAGGCAAACACCAAAGCAAATAAAATAAAGTTGTTTTTTTGTTGGTTTTTTTTTTTTTTTTTTTTAAAAAGATTAGAATCTCACCATTTTCTGGTGGGTGGTGATGGTAGGAAAGTTTATTTGAATTTCCACTGGAAAAGTTAGCAAAATTCAGTAAAAAGTGATTGATATAACAAAATTACTAGTTCTATCTTGAGATAGCTCGCTAGGAATTTGACTACTCCCAATGCATATTACACCGTTCAACTTCTAGATATTTTTAATGTTTAAAAAGGCAACAGAGGATATGTTGTCTGTACAAATAGCCAAAGCTATAGTGTAGTTTAAGAGACTTATCCTGCCAAATAAAATACATGCCATCCAATGTCCAGTAATTAGCACAAAGCCACAATGTACTAGAAGACTGATATCAAGCTAATTAAAAACAGAGGAAAAGAGAGAAGAGAAAGAGGGAAGGAAAGAAGTGAGAGGGAAAGGATGAATAACCAACCAGACTATTTAGATTCCTATTCTCTCCCCCGGATCCTCATCTACTCAAGGAATGTGAGACAAAAAACAGGAAGCACAACACTTCAGAGACTCTTTGGATCATCTCTACTTAACTGCAAAATTTCTTTACATAAAAAGAGATTACATCATATTAATATAGACCAGAGTCTCCAAACTAGTAAGAGGGAGCATCTGCCATTTTAAAATTTGGAATGAAAAAAAAAGCTCAAAACAAAAAATTTCAGTCATGAAGATCCAAACACTAATTTATAGTCATTGACAAAGTTGCCTCTGAGGAAAGAGCTGTAACTGAAATACACAAACTCACTGCAAGCATCAGATGAATCCTTCAGCTGAAGGAGCCATAAAAAAAAAAAAAAAAAAAAAAAGTTTAAGACCCAGGATGCCCAAAAAAAGATCCTGACAATGAGGAAACTGAAAACCAGCTCTTTGTAAGAATCTGTCAAGTTTATTTTGCCACATCCAAATATCAACAAGCACGGCAATCTTTTGTCTCTTTTCAGGGGTGGGGGGACAGAATGCATTAAAATAAATTATAAATCCAAATAAAGTACAATTCATATTCATATACTAAAAGTCATACTGTGAGCTGGTTCATGCCTGTATGACGGTACTACCAGCACCCAGGAGTTTAGACAAGAGGAGTCTGAGTTAGGACAACCTGGCTACACAGTGAGTTCCAGATTAGTCTGAGCTAAACAGGGAGATTGTCAAAAAAAAAAAAAATTACAACTATTTTTGGCCAATGTATTGTATTTTTTTATGGTGCTGACTTTAAATAAATGCTCAGTGTGTATGAAATACTTATATGAAGACACTGGATTTCAGTTCTTTTGGCATATCTGATCTGGAGGAAATTAGATACTAAGTAAGGCTACCACATGTAGTGTTACACAGACTCCTTTTTGCTTTTCTAAGCAATTATAGTAAAGAATTATAATTTGTATTTACTACAAAAGTTTAAACTTTGAATACAAAATTGAAATGGTAACCTACTCCCAGCCCCAAGCAGCTGTATTTACCTTAGCCATGACTTCTGGATCTGGTTCTTCCACAGGGTCAGCCCATTCAACTGTAACTACATTTCCCCACACTTTTACTTTTCCACTCATCAGCCGGCGTCTGGCTTGTGCTGCTGACTTGTGATCCTCATATTCAAGGAAGCAGAACCCCCGATTCTTCTTTTTGTCATCGGGTTGATGATAGAGAATAACGTCCACCAAACCCTCTGTTAAACCAACAGCCAGATATATAAGCCAAAAGCATCCACCACACGGCTAGCGATTAGGCAGACCTAAATCCACTTGCCAATGAGCAAAAAAAAAAAAATAATTGAAGAAGCCTCACAGTAGTAAACATTAGATCAGCATTATAAGAAGCAGGTTTGGGACAGCATTAAGTGTGTTTCTATTAATTTTAGAGTTCTCAAAGTAGGTCCAACTACCATGACCTTTACAATTAAAAACATACTAAAACATGCCCTCATAATTTATAAAAGCACTATCAGGACCTTAAGATTCCAACTACCTACATAAATGCAAGAGAACTAACTTTCAACAACTAATATCAGACAACAAACAAACAAAAAACCTTCCTTATACCCAACTTAATTGCTACTATTTTTACCAAGAACAGAGATGATCAGCAACTGTCTGTCAATTCCCTCTAACCTCAGTCCTTTTCCTTTGTCCCTTCAAGGTCATGTAAGCTAACCAAGTACTATCTACACCCTTATAAACAAATGCTTCAATACTTTCTAGCCTTGACTTCTCTGAACTCTAGGTATATGAGCTGCTTAAAATGTCTTGGACAAATTTCACATGTCCAAAGCATCATATTTACACCCAAAATCTATTTTCCCTAGGCTTCCCTACCTAATAAACAATTACCTGTATCAGTAAAGTCCTCAAGCAAGAAAATACTTTCTTTTCCTTTATTTCACCTCTACAGTACAAATCCAACACATTTACTTTTTCCCATCTCACTATTACACTGGTCCATGCTTCTTTCTAACCTACTACTTACTAATCCTGAGAAGCTCTAAACCCTTATCCACATAACAATAGAAAACGCCTTCTGTGAAGATAAAATGTGTTATTCCATGTCTAAGACATCCAAATACTGCATTCTGTATGCAATAAAATACAAACTTCTTACATGATCTAAAGGAGCCCTGTCTACTTCATCTGTTATATAAGTGTGCTTTAAATTACCTTAAAAAAGAAAAAAAAAAAAAAACTTAGCTTTCTATCAGTTACTTTAATTTTACATGTCTTTTTTCTTGGGTTGTATGAAAGAAGGTGAGCTCTTCCCTTAACAAGGATAGAAAAGGCCCTTCCTTGGGTCTAATAACATGTATACAGTTAAAAACAATATACTTGAGACTTCAGGTCTTGACTGAAACAGCACCTTATCAGAAAAGGTAACCATGAGAACAGACAGTAGATATTCTGTAGCTAAATACTCTGTATTTTCCCTTTTATAGTATTTTACAATGTAAAAATATTTCTCTTGGGGCTGGAGAGATGGCTCAGAGGTTAAGAGCACTGACTGTTCTTCCAGAGGTCCTGAGTTCAATTCCCAGCAAAACCACATGGTGGCTCACAACCATCTATGATGAGGTCTGGCGCCCTCTTCTGTAAAACTGTATGCATAATAAATAAATAAATAAAAAAAAATTTAAAAAAAAAAAAAAAAAAAAAAAAAAAATATTTCTCTTTAATTTCTTCATCTTAACTCTTTTCCCAGATGTAGGCAAAGAATAGGACTCATATCTACGATTGTATCCTAGTGGTTAGCAGGTATTTTAATAAGCGCATGCTGGAGATATAAGTAGAAGGACAAGAACAGAAAGGAACTGCTATAAAAACAGTCAATAGAGCAATTGACCAACACAAAATAAGCATTTAAAATCAAAATTTCAGAGTGAGCAGAATTTCTGAAGAAAAGATCCACCTTTACTCTGGATAACTGAAGTCTGGTCTCAGATGGGTCATCTATATAGATTATTAAAGTAGTAAGAATATATCAATTTAGGGCAAAAGAGAATTAGGCAACCTTCAGGTTAAAAAAAAAGGGGGTAAAATCAGACAATAAATGACATCTGAAAAAGTAAAGAGAGAAAACAGTATGACTGGGTGATAAAAATATAAATGAATATAGTGGTTTTTATACAAGGAGGCCATGGTCTTAAAATAGTGTTTTCACTATTTTATTGAATTTCTTGTGTGTGAGGAAAAGAGAAAAAGAGATGGAAAGAGACAAGGAGACACACATACAAATAGACAGAGAAAGAGAAACAGAGCATGCCAGCAGGCATGACAATAAATGTTCCTATGCCATGATGTATCTGTGGAAGTCAAAGAACAATGTTTATGAGTAGTTTCTTTCTTGCTGATTTGTGTAATCTAGATCTAGGGACTCAGAACACCAAGCAAGCAGGAAACACACCTCTATCTCACTCCAGTGAGCCATCTCATTGGACCAATCTCAACATTTAAAACATAAAAAGCAGGCCAGGTATGGTGGCACACTCCTTTAATTCCAACACTCCCCAGGCAGAGACAGAGATAGAAACAGCTAAATCTCTAAAAATTCAAGGCCAGCCAAGTCTACATACCAAACTCCAGGCCTGCTAAGGCTAGAGACTATCTCGGGGGGGGGTGGGGGTG